>LAZP02000167.1:7321-35828 GCA_001272575.2 Ophiocordyceps unilateralis | reverse complement strand
CCCTTTATCTCACTCACTCACTATGTCCCTTTATCTTTCACTCTGTCCCTTCATCTCACTCACTCTGTCCCTTCATCTCACTCACTCTGTCCCTTTATCTCACTCACTCACTATGTCCCTTTATCTTACTCACCTCCTTCTCTCACCTCCTTCACTCACTCACTCACTCACTCACTCACTCACTCACCCCCCCCCCCCCCTTTATCCCCCCCCCCCCCCTGTTACTTTTTTTTCTGTTTGTTCCTGGTTCGATCCCTTTTGCCCTTTTTCTTTCCCGGATGGGATGTGAGTATGTGTGTGTTCGACGCACGGCCGGCGGCTGGGGCTGGGGCTTTGGGTTGGCGCGGTGCTGTGATGGGATATGGGGGGGTGTGTGAATGGGTGGGAGGCTTTTGCTTTGGGCCAACAATGGAAAAGGAAAAAAAAAAATACAAATTCTGTGAACAAGGCTGGTGGCTTGTTTTTTTTTTCTTTCTTGGGGAGATGGGATGGGAGGGTATATATTCGACGAGGAAGGAAGGGGGCGGGGAGAGGAGGAAGAGAATGAGCGGGAGAGAATTGTTTGCTGGCCTCCCTTTTTCTTTACTTTCTTCTTCGTGCTTGTTTCTTTGGTTGTTTTTTTTTATACACTTGAGAGCAGCGAATTCCTTCGTCTTCGGCACACGACGAGAAGAGCAGAGCAGAGCAGCCCAATCTTTGCATCACCAATCACACCCCCACCCCCNNNCCCCCCCCCCCCCAACTCCTTTCCCTTGGTTCAACCACGATGTTTCCCCTCGTCGTCCTCCTCCTTCTCGGTTCCTCTCTCCTCCCTTGGACGCAGGCAAAGCTAGACCTAGGCGCGACCATCGCCCGCATCGACCCGTCGACAACATCGTGCGCCAGCTCAGGAGAATGCCGGACGGCGGCCCAAGCCGGTGCCCTCTTGTCCACCTCCTTCTCCCGTCACGGCGTCCGATGTCGTCAGGAAGCCGCCTGTCTCACGGCTCTGGTCCTTCTCGAGACGGATCATCTCAAATATCAGCACAACGTCTATCCCGGTCGACCGGGTCAGGGAACGGCCAATATGCAAATGTGTCGTTTCAACGCAGAGTACGCGGCTTCGGATCCGGTCCTGCGTAAATGTTTCCCCGATGTCCTCCCCGTCGGCTCCGATCCGAATGAGGATCAGTGCAGGCGTGTGCTCAAGTGCATCCTCGATCACGAGGATAAGTCTTTCGATACCCCCGCTTGGTTCTGGGATAAGAAGTGTCCGGATAAGGATGCTCGTGCTAAGCTCAGCAACGGCGGCATCGAGGGCTGCGCTGCCTATCTCAAGTCGTGTGTTGGTGTCGATGGCAACGATCAGAGTCGCGTCGCCCTCAACCGCAAGGCGTACGATGCCTTCGAGGTGACGAATGCCAAGACTTGTGTTCCCCTCGACCAGGATGAGTGCCAGGATTGAAGTTGGGAAGTCCGAGCTGGCATCGGGCTGATCCAACCGCAGGCAGGGCAGCAGCAGGTTGGGAAACGGGGGGAAAACGAAAGAGACGAGTTGACAACCTGTATTTTCTCTGCATAACTATTTCATGAGTCGATATCAATCAAGTCTAACCACGGTGAATGAATCTGTATTCGTAGCCGTCCGCAGATAGACAGCCAATTTTACACAAAAAGTAATTGTCTGCAAATAGGGTCCCCGGACACGACATGACACAGAAAAAAGCGGCAACGTATAGACGCCACATTGTCTCGGCTGCTGCCAGACGGACACACAGCTCTACGTCAGGGGCGCCAGAAACGGACTCAGCACCAGCTCGTCCGCACTCGGCCTCAGGTTGTGATCAATCTCAAACGTCTGCCGCAAAAAGGCCTGCGCCTCGAGGCTCGCGTGCTCGGGCACCGTCGGAGCCGCCTTGCCGCCGCCAATCTTGAAGATGGCCTGCAGCTGACTGCAGTCCGGGAACGGGTGGTTGCCCGTCATCATCTCCACCACCAGGCAGCCCAGAGACCAGATGTCGGCCTTGCGGGTGTACGACGTCTGCTTCACCACCTCGGGCGCCATCCAGAAGACGGACCCTTGGAGCGAGGGCCGGTGTCGGTTGTTGCCCCCGGTGCCGGTGCCCGCGGTGCCCCCGCCGCCTCCGCTGCTCAAGAGGTTGGACGTCTCGAGCTTCTTGGAGATGCCAAAGTCGGAGATCTTGATGGTGCCCTTGTTGTCCACCAGGATGTTGGCCCCCTTGATGTCGCGATGGATGATGTCTCGGTCGTGAAGATACGACAAGCCCGTCAGGATCTGGCGCACGAAGCTGCGCACCAGCGGCTCCGGCAGCGCCCCGTACGAGTTGAGCATCGTCTGGACCGACCCGCCCGGCACGTACTCGAGGAAGATGTTGAGTTGGTCGGCCGACGAGCTGCAACCCAGGTACTGCACGATGTTGGGGTGCCGCAGATCCCGCAGCAGGCTGATCTCACGCTTGAGCGCGTCAATCATGCTCTTCTTCCGCGCGTCGCTCTGGCTGTTGGTCCCTGGCGCCGGCGCGTCCACCTGCTTGACCGCCAGCAGCTCGCCCGTGACGGCGTGGAGTGCCAGGTAGACGGATCCGAAGGAGCCCTGGCCGATGAGGGCGCCCTTCATCCACTTGTTGTCGTCCCACGACTCGCCCGCCAGGAAGCTCTGCAGCTCCTCGTCCGCCTCCTCGCCGTCGTGCGTGAGCGCCTCCCGTAGCAATCCGGCATCGGCGTAGAGGCCGGACCGCCGGGTGTTGCCGTCCGGATCCGTCACGCTGAGCGCCGCCGGCGTGTCGGACCCGCTCTCCGTCGTCGTAAAGGACACGTACGACTTCCGGTCCGGCTCGTGCGCCGACTCCTCCTGAAGAGTGTCCAGCACCGACGAGGTAATCGAGTCACGCCCGTACATGGGTGCCAGCCGCCCATGCGAGTCCCGCGACGACCGCACCTTGGCCACATGGGCGCTGCCGTTGAGCCAGGCGTCGGCAATCGTCGGGATGGGAGGCGCGTCCTGATAACTCGACGCGACGCTGAGGTTGCTGGCGACGCTGAGTCGGCTGTTGACTTTGCTGAGCCGCGAAGAGCGCCTCATCGACAGCCGCGCCGTCCGGTCAATGTCCTCGCGGGCGTGATCCGGGAAGTACGACGTCAGATCCGAAGCGATGAGCTCGCTCGGCGGTCGCAGCCCGCCAAACTGACGAAGCCCGACCTTGCGCCTCTGCGGCCGTCGCGAAGAGTCAGACGTCGACGGCCGCTCCAGGTCCTTGGCCGCCTGCGAGATGGTGCGCTCCCGGTCCTGGAAAGAGACGGGCGACAGGGGCTGCTGCAGCTGGTCGTTCCACTTCTCCCCCAGTAGCTTCTGCACCTTGACCAGGCTGCGCTTGTCCACCGACTCGAGCGCCTTGGCGTGCTTCTGCTGCTCCTCCTCGAGCGCGATGGCGGCTGCTCGTTGCAGCTCCGCCTCTCCGGGCTCGGCCGCCGGCACCCTCCTGAGGATGAGCCGGTTGCGCTCCGGCCGTCGCTGGTCCTTGATGATGCGCCAAAGCTCTGTGTCGCCCAGCCGCCGGCACTGGCTCGGGTCCGGGTCGATGCCGGCCAGCACCCAGAAGCAGTAGTTTCGCTCATGGTCCTCGCGGAGAGCAAACTTTCTCAGCGTCACGCGCATCACGTCCTCGCACGTGTTGCAGCCGGCTATCTTGACCACCTTGGTGACGCCTCCCGTCGAGATGACGCGGATGACGTCTTGGTTCTGCGGTAGGGCCGCCATCAACGAGCCGTCCATGCTCGAATTGTTCCTCGTGTGCGCCACCGCCACGCGGCCGACGGGGCCGTCCGAGGCCGAGGCCGGCAACCGAGAGGAGCCGGAGGAGGGAGCGCCGCCAGAGACGAAGCCGGAGCCTGCCGGAAATCGCTGCTGCCGAGCTGGTGTCATGGGCGATCCAAGGTCAGTCGTGGTGCGGCCGGGAGAACGAAGGAAGAGGAAAGCCCACCTGTCTCGAGAGGCGCGAACGGGTCAATCTGTCGAGAGTAGCGCTTGTTCATGACGGGCGTCGGTCCCGAGCGCGTGCTGGGCTGCCTGGAGGGCTCCGAAGACGACAAGGCGGATTGGGCGAGGAGGCCGGCGAAGGAATCCTGCACGAGGAATTAGCAATCCAGAAGGGAGAAGAGGACCCGGGAGGATACGAACGCGATTGCGCTTCTTTTGGTTGGCATAGGCTTTCATCCTCAACTTCTTGATGCCGAGGAAGAGGCGGACGCGATCGCCAACCTTTTCGATGCCCATCTCCAGGAGCACCTCCTTGTCGAGCTCGAGTAAATTCTCGCCATTGATGTGGTTCATGCGAAAAAGTTTCTCATACTCGGCGCAGTTGATGCTTCTCAGATAGTCGGCCACGCGATCCTCGTCCCAGTGCTTAACCGAGTCGGGACCGCTGGCGTCGGAGAAGTCGGATTCGGTCGGACTGGGAAACGACTGCGAGCCGCCGCCGGCACCGGGCGTCACGACTCGGCGAGCGGTGCCGGGCAAAGCGGCCGAAGAGGGAGCGGCTCCGGAGATGACGGGCGAGGCGTTGAGAGCGGCCGCGAAGGGTGAAGCCTTGGAGGCGAGCATGGCCATGGTTGTCGAGGCGGGACCAGAGGGAGACGCCCCCGTCTCCGGTAAACCGACGATGCTGCGATGCGAGAATTTGCTGATCGATGGGGAGGGCGAGGAGAACGAGGCCGAGGAGGATGGTTTGTGGGAAGAGGGGGGAGGGCGCCAAAGGTGAACAGAAGGAGGGCACAGGCCAGACGATGATAACGATGACCAGGAAAGGAAAAGAAAAGACGGCGTTGACAGAAAGAAAGAAAGAAACGCCAGCGATAAGAAGAAGAGACAGGAAAGGGAAAAAAAAAAAAGAGAAGACGACGAAGACGACGACGACGACGATGACGACGAAAAAAAGATGGCAGGGTTCAAGGCCGACAAACCGTTCCAAGTAGCGGCGAGACAATAACCCCCGAGCCGGGACCTGCTCCAGGCCCCTCTAGCCAGCGATGCGGAATGTCCAGTACTAAGCCGGCCTGTGCCACCCACCGCCGGCGCTACCAGTGGGGGGGGGGGGGCGGTAAGGCAGAGTCGAGTCGCGGGGCACCTGCACCGAGTTTGCGAGATACAGCTGCAGTACGATGCGCGGGGGGTCCGCAATACCCGAGATTGCCCGAAGCTTTGCTCCAGAAATGCTGCCTATGGAGTTGACCAACGCAGGTCGCCTCGACGGTTTTCTCGCGTACAGCGTGCGTACCGTCTCGCGTACACCCCAGCTTCGACGCCCCCGCCCACGCGAGGCCGCTGCAGCAGCTCGCTGTTGCTGCCGCACAGGCGCCACAGGCGCAGGCTGATCTCTCTACCAACCGACACTCCCCCTTCCCCCCCCCCCCCTTGCAACCTTGCAGGCAGAGGTCCCCTGAAATCTCAGCCAGATACAGTGCCTCGGCCCTGGAGCCGACACTGCCCGACTGACATCAACCTTTCCATCAATCGACCATCCATCAACGGCGGGGCCGACCGCCTTCATTCTGCTACAACTTTCAGACCTATCTCGTTAGACTCATTATACCAATTTGGCTCAAAAGAAAAAAAGGTCAATGGAGACGACAATCGATGGCTTCGTCGGGAGCCTGTGCCGAGGGAAATCACCGAGAACGCGAGATTGAGTGCTTGCTGCCACGTAGGCCGGTTCCTTGACCAACCTCGATCATGGCTATATATATTCAGGACAGGCACCAGATTGCCTGCCTATCCGATCCCTCAACAAAGGCGACACTCTCTACTATAGACCCGTGTCCTGATCCACTCTTTAGTTCAACACAAACAAGTCAACATGCTGCCTCTTCTTCCTTTGCTCCTCGCTGTCGGCTCGCTCTGGCCCTCTGGCTCCGTCGCTGCCGACGTCCAGATTCAGCCTCGTGGTATCTGGCTGGCCCGTCCACAGAACGGAGAGCAGCCACGCGATAGATGGAACTCCCGCGAGCGCCTCATGGCTCCCGGAGGTGCTGGTGTTAGGCAGAGGAACGCTCAGTACGGGGCGGCCCACGCTGTGCCTCAACGAGCACCATCCCCACCTTCGAGCAGCGATAGCGGTTATGGATCTCCGCGGCAACTCGGTAACTTGAACGACGCGCCTCGAGGCTCGGCAGCAGCACGGGATCGTATCTTTGAGGGCTCCTCTCGAAACGGTGCCTTTTTGAGGGACCGTGCCACTGCGAGAGAAGTTCCGGGGGACGGTGCCAGCCACAGTCGAGCTGGTCCTCCTCGTTCGGACCCTATCGATATCATTAACCCCAATACTCATCGTCGTGTGCAGGGGATAGGAGGCACGTACTATTCGGCGGGACGGTTCCAACCTTCAAGACGTCGCAGATATCATCAACCTCGTCCGTCTTCCTCTTACGTGACGTGGTCGGCGCGCACCCCGGACGGCAAATCGCCTCGCCCCTAGTACTTAGCTAAACAGAACTCGACTACCTGCATGGAAACCAGATACCAGGTGTAAGGCGTAGTACTAGGTAGATGGGTAGGTAGGCAGATAGTTACCTAGTCTAATGAGCCTGAACCGTCCTAGCAGTCCAGGTGCCTACTGTGTCACTGTCGAGGTGAATTCCCTGCGTTGAGCTCCCTCCGCAGGGTCCAGCCCGGACGCAACTTGCGGGTCGCCGCCCATTGTTAGGCGCAAGACGACGTCGGCGCATTGACTCTGAAATCTCTGAATCGGAGCCTTGGACGAAACAGCTGCCATGACTGGGTATGGCAAGCGTCCTGTCACATGTGTGTAGGTGTGTGTCGGTCGCACATGGTGCAATAACTCAGGCGCACATATGGTATGTATGTGAGTATGTTAAACCTTCCTACCCGTGTAGGAGGTATAACACGGGCACGAATCCTCCGTTTCATCTTCAGGAGGGGGCCAAGTTGGGAGCGGGGAGAGCCGGGGTGCCTTGTTTCTTATTTACCCTCGAGGGCAAGAAAAAAAAAAACAGGATACCGAGAGGTCAGACCAGACAGTTGTAATAGGAATCGAACCTATTTCAAGTGATACCCAGTGTGCTGTACGCAGGAGAGTAAGCCGAATGAATCGGGATGGTTGGCGATCAATGTAATCTACATCTCACAATGCCTGGGACGAAACCAACAGCGTTTCGCCTGCAGGGGCCTGAACTGAAGCTGGAGGGGACGAGCGACGACAAGTGACGACGGTTGACAGCCTCGCTCTTTCGCTCGGACGGACGCACCGACTTTTGCTAACAGCTACTACTGGGTAGTGCGATACGGCCGACCTAAGAGCATGGGTCTTAAAGCATGCGTCTAAAAAGCATGGATCCGTTTGCTGCCGATGGAAACCCTGCGAAGACCCTTAATGTTGCCTCGTACGTCATGGCTCTTCTTCATGCTTCCTCAAGACGGACACCGGTCGCCAACGGACGGACACAAGCGTCAGCAGCAGGCCAACGGTGGCGCTCCCCGCATGTTTCGGCCGTCTCGAGAGGAGCACGATGGCGTCTCCGGGATCATGGTGTCGCATTGTTCAAAACACACCGAAGGGCGTGGAAAGAAAATACTGTGCGACAGGTCAGGACCGTTGCTGTGCTGAAGCTTAACAGCGGCTCCGTTACGCTCTGTCCTGTCAGTCAGCTGTCTACCCACGCATATCCGATAGTCTTGTCGTCATTGGTCTGATATGGAAGATTATTGAATTGAAAACCTGCATGACAAAGAGACGAGCTGCATCTCAGTTCTCATCTCATCGTAAATCGAAGCATCAATCGTCGCATGTCAAATATCAACCGCCTACCCTAAACCGCAGACGGTAGAAGCGCGTAAAGCTGTTAGTGGGGCACACAATCGTATCACGTTACGCGTGCTCCAGAATACGCCAACGCGAATTCATCACCAGAATCATCGTCGACGGCAAGCACCTTCATCCCTCGCCAGGACCTTTTGTCTCCAGGCTAGAACCAGTGCCTTCATCTGCAGATATGAATTTTTCTACCAAAACGCTGACTCATCGAGTAGCGAATCCTCATCCGTCATCCTCTTGACCTAGGTTGTCGCCTAGGAAGCTCGATTTCATCATCCTCCGCACTCGAGCTTTTCACTCGCCATGACGCGGAAAAAAGAAAATGAAGCGGGAGGCAGTCTTCATGTCGGCCCAGGAGGCATCCAGCCCTTTCCGTCGCGCCCGGAGACAGATGCTCGGCCACCTCAGACAGCCGCCGTCGATGCTAGCCTCGCCAAGCCCGCCGTCAGCTTCCTCGGCCCTATCGCCTCCTATTCTCACCAGGTGATGCCTGTCGTATCTGTTCTCAGCCGTCTTCATCCTCGTTAACCGCGGAAATAATAAAAAAAAGGCCGCCCTTCAAACCTTTGCTGAAGAGAAATGGGACCTCCATCCGGCCACCACAATCACTGGTAGGCGTTGATGCCGGCTATGGTCGAGTTGCATGTCCGTAACGCCTCACGTCTGACGCTTGAAGTAGACGTCTTCGATAATGTGCAGCTTCGCCAGGCTCCTTTGGGCGTTGTGCCCTTTGAAAACTCGAGTAATGGCTGCGTAGTGGAAACATTCGACAACTTTGCCGACAGGGACGGTCAATACCGAGACATCGTTGTCCAAGGCGAAATCTACATCGATATAAATCACTGTCTGCTCGGCAAAAAAACTCCGGTCGACGCCGACGCCGTGGGCAACACGGACCAAAGTCCGACAGAGGCGGCTCCCGAGTCTCAGAATGCCGACTTCCGGCATATTCAGCAGCTGTATTCCCATCCACAGGCCTTGGGGCAGTGCCGGCGCTTCATCTCGGCAAACCTCAGTGGTGCGGAGTTGCACCCTGTCAGCTCGACCAGTAGGGCCGCCGAAATGGTAGCCCAGAGCGGAGACAACACGTCGGCCGCCATCTCTAGCAAGCTGGCGGCGAGCGTTTATGACTTGGATGCGCTCGCCGAGACGATACAGGACCGCAAAGACAACACGACGCGCTTCCTCGTCATCGGGAACTTGCAAAATCCCGTCCAGGATGCCTCGGCTGCCATCCAGTCGCTCTTCGCGGGGGCAAACGCGCCGTCGGGATCCAAGTCCCTCGTCTCCTTCACCGTGCCTCACGGCTCGCCTGGCGCCTTGGCCGACGTCTTGTGCTGCTTCAACGAACACAGCCTCAACCTGACGAGCATCAACAGCAGGCCGAGCCTGCTGGCGCCCTTTCAGTATGTCTTCTTTGTCGAGTTGGAGGGCCACAGATATGACGACGACGGAAGGGTAGAGAGAGCACTGGATAAGATAAGCCGCGTTGCCCAGGGCTCGAGATGGCTGGGAAGCTGGGAAAGGTACCGCTGATGGCTGGGCTCGATCAGGCTGTCATGTCAGCCTGTCCATGTCGATCCAGGAACCTTGTCTGCCGATGGGAAAGGTCGTCGAGGCGAAAACTGTCAATATTACTCGTCAAGTGATACCACCAACCGTTGGACGGTGCCACTTGGGCAGTAACGACTCCTAACGCGGTTCTGTAGGCAGCATTGCACGTGGAACAACATCAGCCAGCGACTTCAGAGGGCCGGGAAAAGACGGCAAGACGCAGCAATATTGAAGTCGCCTCACTGAGACTTGGTTGGTCTGTACATTCAGAACGTGACGCTATGCTACGTGACGGTTTGGGGGGAAAAAACCGACAATCTGACCTGTCGTTGGCCTTGGCTGGCATCAGGCTCGACCGCTCATGCTCATCATCATGCTCTATAAAACGATGAGCTCTTTCTACTCCTTTACGCATGGTTGCAATCTTGGTCTGGGAGAGAGCCAAGCCGGTTCATCGTTTTTTTTGTTCTGGACGCACCTCTGACCTCTCTCTACTCTCCATATGCCGTCGTGCCATGTCTATCATCAGCCCCCCATCGCCAGACCATCGAGGTCTTCTCGATATGATGGATGAGTTTCGTGCTCAAGGAATCGATCGCTATGTCGCCCTCCCCGAGATTATCGTCGCGGGGGATGGATGTGCCGGCAAGGGAGCGGTCCTGGAGGCTATGACCGGCTTGGCCGGATTGGCTGAGAATGAGCTGTGCACTCGCCATATTACAGAACTGATGTTGCGCCCTTCGCCTCACACCAGGATCAAGGCATCCATTCTCCCTGACAGAGACGGCGGCCAGGAGGGACAGGAGCAGCTCCGACTATTCGACAGAACTGTCGACGAACCGGACCGAAACCTCGGCGACGTCATCGACGCAGCAAGAAGAGCAATGGGTCTGGACGAGTCTGGAAATGCCGTCAGAAAGGACGTGCTTCGCGTCGAGTTGACGGGCCCAGAACTACCAAGCCTGACCTTGGTCGACCTCCCGTGCCTTTCTCCGGCTTGCGACGCTGTGCAGGAGGAAAAGGAGGCGGACGCCGTCACCGACATGGTGCTCGGCTACATGAATAGGAAGAGAAGCATCATACTGGCTGTTGTCTCTGCCCAGACTGACTTTTCTCTGCCGAGAGTGATGCGTCTCGCTCGAGAGGCGGATCCGGATGGAATTCGCACCCTCGGGCTCATCACCGAGCCTGGAAAGCCGGGAAAGGGGTCCGAAGGTGAAGCTTCTTACGTGCAACTGGCTCAGAACCGCAATGTCAGGCTCCGACTGGGCTGGCACGTCCTCGACACCCGACAGCATAGCGAAGCCGAGGATGACTTCTTCCGCCAGAATCCTTGGACCAACATCGACCCCTTACATCTGGGCATGACGTCGCTCAAGCCTCGACTCGTCCGCGTGCTCAAGTACCAGATTCTGCACCAACTGCCGAGCCTGGCAGGAGACGTCTCCGACAGTATCGACGCCAGCAAGGAGAGACTCGAGAAGCTGGGCTCGCCCCGCGGCTCCATCCGCGATCAGCGCCGTTATCTGCTGCAAATCAGCCAGAGCTTCTTCCAGCTGACGCGGGCAGCCATCGACGGCATATACGGCGACGAATTCTTCGGCAGCTCCAGGACGGACGACGGTTGCCGGCGACGGCTGCGTGCCGTCGTCCAAAACACACTGACCGACTTCGCCAGCAGGATGCATGCCCAGGGGCGTTCTCGATCCATAGTCGACTTTGACGAGAGAGAAGACCAGCCCTTGGCCTCGAACGAGGTGCTGCGTTCGGCCTACGTGGAGGAGGTGAGGCAGATATTGCACCGGAACCGCGGTTGTGAACTGGCGGGCACCTTCAACCCGCTCACTGTCGGAGAGCTCTTTGCCGAGCAATGCCAACCATGGCGCGCCCTGACCATGGCTCTCAAGGACGAGATAGTGGCGGCGGTCCGCAAGACGAGCCAGGCTGTGCCTTATCACGTTGCCGCCGAGGAGACGGCCGAGAAGTTATCAGAGGTTGTCAACTCGGGAATCGACCAGCTGAGCAAGGGACTGGACGCCGCCGTCGATGAGGTCCTGGCAACCTACCTCGGCATCCATCCCATCACTTACAACAGCGACCTTGTCGACGCCGTCCGCAAGGCCCAGGCCGAGAGACGCCGACGGGAGCTCGACGCTCGTGTCCGACAGGAGTTTGGGCAGTCTGTCTTGGAGCCTGGAAATGTCTTGTCGGTGAGTGGAGGCAAGCTGCTGGAACTGCTCGCTGGGCAGAGCGGAAGCGACACGGCGCTTTCAGCGAGCTCCCTGGCTGTCGACTACGCCGAGGCGTACTACACGGTCCGTCAAGCTTATGACGTGGGCAAGCTCGCTACTCAGAACTGACGGATGCCAGATATCCATCAAGCGATTCATCGACGCCGTCAGCACCCGCGCCATCGAGTGCCAACTCGTGCAAAAGCTGCCGTCCGTCCTCGACCCGGAGAAGATGCTGCTGCTCAGCAACGACGAGGTGTCGCGTCTGGCGGCCGATAGCGAGGCCATCATCTCCGAGCGTGCCTACCACAGGGAGAAGCTTGCGGCGCTGCAGAAGACGCTCCTGGAGCTCAAGCGGCTGGACGGCGTTCGGCCTGGCGGCGGTCGACTAGGCTCGGCTGTCACGGACGGAGAGACGGGGGAATCATCTGCCAACTGGCCGGGAGGAGACTCTGACCCGACTCAACCTGGTTCGTCCGTGTCGTCGCCCCAGGATGGGGCCGAAGAACAAGGAGATGAGCCAGAGCCGCGGGAGGATACTCGGCCGGATGCGACGGACGAGCAGCATCCTGTTGTCGAGGTCGCGGCGGAGCCTCAGGCCGAAGCCGAAGCCGAAGCCGAAGCCGAAGCCGAAGCCGATGCGGGCCAGATGTCGGCGCAGAATGACGAGGCAAACAGAGTTACAAGCGAGGAGCCTCCCGTCGCAGAGAATGCTCCTGCCGCAGAGGAGCAGCGTGTCGAGGCTTCTGCTGCCTCGGAAGAGCAGCCTCACCAGCCATCTGTCGCGGCAGAGGAGGAACAGCGTCCCCGAGACGAGGCTCACACAGGGGGGACCGAAACCGGCGGAGAGGCCTCCAGCGAGAGGACGGCGCCCGGACGGGACGAGCGTTACTACGATACCTCTACCTGCACCGGCTTCACGCCTCGCGTCGCGCCCGACGAGGCTGGGCGGAGCGAGGGGACGAGCAGCCCGATGATCTGGTCAATCAACGTCTTTGAGAACGATGGGAGGGCGGCAGATGGTCGACACGATGAGGGCGAGGCGTCGAGGGCGAGGAAGAAGAAGCCGCATCGTCGACACGGGCATATCGAGGGAGTCAGGCAGAGAGAGTTTACATGAAGAGGGTTGCTACTGCTCTGAGCAGCCTATCAAGTACTGTAAGTCCGTACCTAGGCAGACAACATTGTTGGTTGTTATCGTTTGCCCAGACTTGGGGAGTATGCGGCTTGCAACTCTGCTTGGGGTGCAGGATTCCAGGCAGATGGGCAATGACGTCAAGACGATGAGCGATACGACGAGACTTTTCTTCATACCGTTTCTTCTAAATCTAGACTCGAGGATTCGTGGCTGTGTTTATTTATTGGGAGTGGCTTGGACGCCATCACCGTAGTCGTTGTCCGTTATGTGGTAACGTCGACGATGAACTTCTCTGCTTCTATGCACATGATGATCCATATGACTTCTTTCTAAACACGCCAAATAATGTCTGATGATATTGCTTTAAAGACTCTACCTATTGGACTGGACTTTTTATGTCGACAAAAGGGGGGAAGACTTTTTATGTCGACAAAAAGGGGGGAAATGGACTGGCGGAGAAGAGCAAGGGCTGCTACCTTTTTTTCCCTCCTGCCGCATTCTCTATCAGCATCATGACTACCCGTAAGCACCGAGGGACGAGCGAGGTGTCTGCGGGTAGCTCTTCTTTACACTCCTGCGAACAGAGGAGCTATGTTCGTAGTGTTTTCGGCTCCTCGCCTTCGATCCCGAATCTCTGACGGATCTTGATCAAGGTGATGGCGGCGTTTAATTAAACAAAAACTTTTTGTCTTGAGGCCTAGTCTGAGAAGGTGCGCTAAGCCCGTCGTCAAACGTCTTGTAGGGTCACCCAAGAGCGACTGTGAACCAAGAGGTGATGCAAAATGTAAGGATCCTTCGGAGTTGCCGTTTTCCAGGCTGCGCAAACGCATCAATCATGAAGCAAACGATAGATTAGTCGTCATTGCTGAATCGTCTCTGAAATTCACAGCAGATCTAGACTAGGACTAGACCTGCCGGTTGCCGTCATGATTGGCTTCTATAGTTGGACTGCAAAGAGTTGTGAACACTGAACCGGATGGTCAACATCACAACAGCGAGCGGATCTGCCTGTGGCCATGATAATTCACTTCTATAGCCAGACTGGAGTAGATTATACTAAAGTCTGCTCAATCTTTCCTCTCTCGATTTCTTTTCTTCAGACTTCGACAACCACGAAGCAGCGAGACCATCAACCAGCACTACCGCACGAGACTACACATTGCTTTTAGCGTGCCTCCACACACATCCAACAACGCAAATCAAACCAAGCCACTGCCATCAACGCAAGATCCAGCGCTCGCAATTGTACGCTATCCGCCCTCCCCCGAACCGTGAGAAACAGGGGTGTTGACTGACCTCTATCAGCACAATGTGCTGCGATTTTTGGGTGCTCCATCGCGAATGCGGGCATATTGTTTTCAAGGGATGGTACTTTTGTCCTGAGTTTGCTGGCGATCGTTGTCCCTGGCTGCGTTACTACTCAGAGGAGTGGGCAGGGAAATGTAACCCCTATTGTCAGGGGAGTAGGTAGGCTGGGGACGATCAGGTTTGGGTGTTTTGAGGAAGGGGCGACATCTGTTCAGCCTTTATAGCCGGATGAAATCTATTATATCTAACTGATATAAAATTGGAATTGCTAGAGTCGTTACGGTGACTATGCTAACCTGCAAAGGATAGGGCTACTTTTCTATACCGATAGATGAGCGTATTAGCGAAACGCTGTAACCGAGAATACGGACCTGGTTCCGCCAAAAAGAAAAAAACACACAAAAAACACAAGTCTGCTTTTGCTTTGCGTTTATGCCGTAGCATAAGAAGGAATCCTGTTTCGACGAATATCTGATCCGGCTGGGTTGAAGGATGAGTGAGTTTGTTAGGAAACTCAATAGAAGATGACCAATAATTTGCTCCGAGGTTCGTTGCTATGCGACCAAAACACACACACACACACACACACACACACACACTCACACACAAACACACTCGTATCGCTAATGAGGGCGTGAATGAATGAACCCGATCCACGGTCCACCGTCCACGCAGCGGAGAAGGCGCCGCTCCGGGATGGGGTCCCTGTCCCCTTATCTTCATGCCACTTCGTATTGGCCTGGAATGGAGGGGGTTATCGTCCGTTGTACGTATCCGTAAGCACCTTAATGTATGTATGTATATGGTAGCAACCAAGGCACTTTTGGGGGGCAGTTGCGTTGATCACGTGTGTCCTGCTTTGCCTGGTGCCTACTACCTTCCATGTCAAGGTATCCAGTTTATAATTCTCCACCACCATCCCAGATTTGTTCATGATCGATCCCTCTTGATATTTCTTTGTCGTTTCCTGCTTCATTTTTTATTTGTGACCTGTCAGCTGTAAACATCATCGACGACGACAAAGAATGGCATCATCTCCTCTCAACGGCCATCAAAACGGTAGCCACTCGATGGCATCCAACCACAGCCAGTCGATGGCTTCGTCGTCGTCGTCTGCTGGCCCCGATGGCCAGACAACGGCCGGCCGTCCGCTCTTCGTGGCCACGCACCCACGAGCCTGCTCCACGGCGTTTGAACGCGTACGCGAGAAGTCGAGCCTCCCTCTTCCTGCTCGGAGGGGAGGCAGGCGGCAGCGCTGACTCGGCGAGTTTTCCTCTTTTGGCTCTGCCGCGCTGGCGTTAGGTCTTTATGGTGTGCCGTGACGAGCTCCAATGCCAACACGAGCCCTTCTCCGACGCCTTTTATTTCGGCCCCGAGTTCCTCAGCCATCGTTATCGCCACGATGCTGCCACGAGGCGTGCGTCGCCCGCCGCCGATGCCACCTACAAGTCGCTGCTCGATGGCTTCGATCAGGTGCAGCGCGAGGTTCGCTGATACCTTTTTTACCCCCCTCTTTCCTTTCTCTGCCATCGCGGATTAACCAGGAGACGGAATGAATGCTCATCCTCCTCTTTCCTCTTCCAGGGCAAGCGAGTCTTCATCAAGGATATGGCCTATTACCTCTTTCCACCCGCTGGCCAGCCCGCCGCCATTGCCCCCTCGCTCGGCGCCGGCTCCGAGTCCGGTAACCCGACGGTGCTCCCGCTCGACGCCCTGCGCCGCTTCCACTTTACCTTTTTGATCCGCCACCCGCGTCGCGCCATACCCTCCTTCTACCGCTGCACCGTCCCGCCCGTCAGCGATATCACCGGCTTCACCACCTTCATGGCCGACGAGGCCGGCTATGAAGAGCTCGTCCGCCTCTTCGACCTCCTCGTCCGCGAGCGCATCATCAGCACCGACAACGTCACCGTTCTCGACGCCGACGACTTGCTCGACCACCCGGAGGAGACGATCCGTCAATTCTGCCTTCGTACTGGCATCAAATTCCGTCGGGAGATGCTCGTCTGGGGCCGTGACGACGCCGAATACGCCGCCAAGGCTTTTGCCAAGTGGAATGGCTGGCACGACGATGTCCTCAAAAGCAACCAGCTTCATGGACGCTCCCAGGCCCAGGTCCGTTGCCCTCCGCCCTTGCATTCCATGCCTTGTCTCTCGACTCGTCTGACCTGTTCTCGTCTTTCAGAAGTCTTGCACCGTCGAGTCTGAGGATAAGGAGTGGGCTGAAAAGTTCGGACCCGAGGCGCAAAAGGTGATTCGCACCGTCGTCAACGCCAACATTCCCCATTATGAGTATCTCCGCCAGTTCCGCATGGCTATTTAAAGAGGGTCCGGCTGTCTTGTCATAACGGATCAGTGCGTGTGTGTAGCCGTTGCATCGATAGAGAACATGAGCTGGGAGCCCCCGCGGCTACCAAGACGAAATAAAAGTTAACCCGTTCGAGTCTACCAGTTTCGTCTTCACTGTCGCTCCCCCCCCCCTTTTTTTTTTTTTTTGACAAGCTGGCATGGTAAAGACTGGAGATGGAGACATCGATCCCGAGACCCCTACTAAGTAGTGTGACATCAAGACTGTGTATATCTGCTCCGTTCATGGGGTATCGTCGCTCCCCATGATGGCCTCTCTCCACTCACGACACAGCCCCGGCCTTCAAAGTGCTCTCGATATCCATGACCGGTCGCTCAATATCCTGGGCCGGCAATCCCTTGCTCAGCTCTACAGGAACTTGAATCCGAGACTCGACATCATAGCAGTCATCCGAATGAATGAGGTCGTGCGTGACGTTGTCAGTCCACTTCATAGCGTAATGCTTGTCTTGCTCGTTGGCCCAGCTGACGGTCACGCGGCACAGCGTGATGACCGGGTCCTCCAACAGATTGTTCCTGGCTTCGACCAACTGCTTGGCCCAACCCCTGGAAGAGTCGCTGGCCCTCCGATCATTGAAGGCGTTTATCATATCGAGCTTGTCTTCCTCGTAGGCCAACTTATTGGCCCTTGAGCGCAGCCTCAAGAAGATTTTCCTCCTCATCTGGTTGACCTTGATTTGCGCGAACCTTTGGGCATTGACATGTTGAGCTAGGGACAGGCCAAGCTGAGAAATCCACATTCTGTTTCCGACGCCTTCTCCGGACAAGATGGCGGCTATGTTGGCGATGACTTGGCGCTTCTGATCGTTGATGGCCGAGCTGCGCTGCGCGAGAGTCCGAAGCGGTCGCGGGCTATCTGGATTCTCCCGCAGCCTCTCCTTCTCTTCCTCCGTGTATTCGGACGGCCTCTTGTAAATCAGATTCGTGTCCCACGACACCTCGCCAAGGTGCTTGAGCTCGCGAAGCTGGCGGAAGACGGAGATGCCAACCTGGCCTAGACCCTTGGGGAACTTGAGGTGTGCGAGAGGCGCCCATAGGTCCTTGCGTATCACCGCGGGCTTGCTCTTTTTGCCGGCGAAGGGAATCTGCTTCAAGACGTGGTGGCGCTGCGGAGCGTTTAGCGAAAGGCGCCAATCTGGTGAAAGGAAGGGGGGAAGGGGGAAGGGGAAGCTCACGTGCACATTCTGTTCGAAGGAAAAGACAACCTGGTTTGTCCGGTGGCACGAAAAGACCCAAATTTCCTCACCATGACCAGGGGGTTCCTTCGGCGGTGCCCTTTTTTGTGGTCGCATGGCTTTAATGTTGAAGGTCCGTCTGACGACGCATGGTAGCCGAAGTGGGAGGCTGGCGAAGGGCGGGCGCGCCCCCAGCCCGGTGTTCATCATGACTGGCGGCGGAAGCTGCTGGGAGTGACGAAGATGAAGCCAGTGAAAATACGGCGGGCAGCAGCTCTGTCTCGCGGCTCACGTGATATCGAGTAGATGAATGCCTAATTGTTGAAGATAGACTACACGTGATATCACGTGTTCTTTCACGAATTTGTTTGGAGCTCAAGCACGTGATAAATCGCATGACACCACCCCCCCCCACCCCTCTTCGGACCCCGGGGCTCGCTTGGGCAGTGTCGCGAAGCTTCTGGTGGGTTCCTCGGAGGGGGCGACTCTCTTCCAGACGATCCGAGGGGCTCCTCGGAGCTCCTCGCCTGCTCCGGCTTCTTCCACGTTCCCCAGCCTTCACGCCAGATTCTCCACCTGAAAACAGGATAAATTTCCCATCCCAGCGGTTGGCTTTGTTCCGTTACTTCCTCCTTCCGCACTAGCATTGCTGCCGAAAGACGCTGCCCAACGACTACCAAAGAAACCTCACCGCTGCTACGTGCCTGATACACGGCTACAACCTAATGCATCGCGACGCACGCTAGAGTACGCTTCATTAAACTCGTCTCAACCTGAGCTTCTTCGTCTCCATCGTCATTACCACTTCCATCAATCCGGATCTGTCTCGTTACCGCCCATCATGAATGCCCGAATGGACTTCACCGATAGGGCTCAAAAAGCCGTCGAGGACTCCATGGCCCTCGCCGAGCAATACGCCCACTCGCAGCTTCTACCCGTTCACCTGGCTGTCGCTTTACTCGATCCGCCTGTCGACCAGTCCAAGGACCAACAGAATGGCCCGGCTCAGTCCAACGTCACCCTGTTCCGCCAGGTCGTTGAGAGGGCCCGTGGCGACCCCCAACTCTTCGACCGCGCTCTCAAGAAGATGCTCGTCCGTCTTCCGAGCCAAGACCCTCCACCCGAGCACATCTCACCCTCTCCCTCATACCACGCCGTCTTGCGCAAGGCCATGGAGCTGCAAAAGGTGCAAAAGGACACCTTCATTGGCGTCGACCACCTCATCACCGCTCTCGCCGAAGATAGCAACATTCAACTGGCCCTGAGGGACTGCAATATCCCCAAGGCTAAGCTCGTTCAAGACGCCGTCCAGGCCATTCGCGGCACCAAGCGAGTCGACAGCAAGACGGCCGACACGGAACAGGAGAATGAGAATCTGGCCAAGTTCACCATCGACATGACCGCCATGGCTCGCGACAAGAAGATCGACCCCGTCATCGGCAGGGAGGAAGAGATTCGTCGCGTCGTGCGCATCCTGTCTCGACGGACCAAGAACAACCCCGTCCTCATCGGCGAGCCTGGAGTCGGCAAAACGACCGTCGTCGAGGGCCTCGCCCAACGCATCGTCAACCGAGACGTGCCCGACAACCTCAAACACTGCAAGCTACTCTCTCTCGACGTCGGCGCCTTAGTTGCCGGGAGTAAATACCGTGGCGAGTTTGAAGAGCGGATGAAAGGCGTGCTCAAAGAAATTGAGGACTCCAAGGAAATGATTGTTCTCTTTGTCGACGAGATCCACCTCCTCATGGGCGCCGGTTCGTCTGGTGAGGGCGGCATGGACGCTGCCAATCTGCTCAAGCCCATGCTCGCCCGCGGTCAGTTGCACTGCATCGGCGCCACCACGCTGGCCGAGTATCGCAAGTACGTGGAAAAGGATGCCGCGTTTGAGCGTCGATTCCAGCAAGTCATGGTCAAGGAACCCACCATCCCCGAGACCATCTCCATCCTTCGAGGCCTCAAGGAACGTTACGACCGCCACCATCGCGTCACCATCCTCGACAGCGCTCTGGTCGCCGCCGCAAACCTGGCCGCTCGCTACCTGACGTCGAGACGGATGCCCGACTCGGCTATCGACCTTGTCGACGAGGCCGCCGCCGCCGTCAGGGTGGCGCGAGAGTCTCAGCCCGAAATCATCGACTCGCTCGACCGGAAGCTGCGGCAACTCATGATTGAGATTGCCGCCTTGGAGAAGGAACATGACGAGGCGTCCAAGACGCGGCTGCAACAGGCCAGAAAGGACGCCCAGAACGTCGAGGAGGAGTTGGAGCCACTACGCGAAAAGTACCAGAACGAGATCAAGAGAAGCGAGGAGATTCACCAAGCCAAACTCAAGCTCGACGACCTCGAGAAGCGGCTGGAAGACGCAACGAATAACGGCGAGCATGCCAAGGCGGCTGACCTCATGTACGGCGCCATTCCCGAGCAGGAGGCCGTCATCAAGGAACTCGAGGCACGCAAGGCGGCGGCCGACGCCGCCCTGAACGCGACCGGTGCCGACAGCGGTGGCTCCATGATTACCGACGTCGTCACGGCGGACCACATCAACGAGATCGTCGCTCGCTGGACCGGCATCCCCGTGACCCGGCTGCGGACGTCAGAGAAGGAGAAGCTGGTCAACATGGAAAAGGTGCTGGGCAAGGTGGTGGTGGGTCAGAAGGAGGCTGTCCAGTCCGTGGCCAACGCCATCCGCCTCCAACGCTCCGGCCTGAGTAATCCGAACCAGCCGCCGAGCTTCCTGTTCTGCGGCCCCTCGGGCACGGGCAAGACACTGCTGACCAAGGCCCTGGCCGAATTCCTGTTTGACGATGCCAAGGCCATGATCCGCTTCGACATGTCCGAGTACCAGGAGCGGCACGCGCTGAGCAGAATGATTGGGGCGCCGCCCGGCTACGTCGGACACGATTCGGGCGGCCAGCTGACGGAGGCGCTGCGGAGGAGGCCTTTCTCTATCCTCCTGTTCGACGAGGTCGAGAAGGCGGCCAAGGAGGTGTTGACGGTGCTCCTGCAGCTCATGGACGACGGCCGCATCACCGACGGTCAAGGTCGGGTGGTGGATGCCAAGAACTGCATCGTCGTCATGACGTCCAACCTCGGCGCCGAGTTCCTTACCCGGCCCGGGGCCCGTGAAGGCAAGGTGGACAGCCCGACACGCGAGCTGGTCATGAACGCGCTGCGCAATTACTTCCTCCCGGAGTTCCTGAACCGCATCAACTCGGTCGTCATCTTCAACCGGCTGACGCGGCGGGAGATTCGCAAGATTGTCGACCTGCGCCTCGGCGAGATCCAGAAGCGGCTGGAGGACAACGGGCGCAAGGTGCGGATCGAGGTGTCGGACGAGGCCAAGGACTACCTGGGCAGCTCGGGCTACTCGCCAGCGTACGGAGCGCGTCCGCTGGCGCGCCTGATCGAAAAGGAGGTGCTCAACCGACTGGCGATACTGATCCTGCGCAACAACGTACGCGACGGCGAGACGGCCAGGGTCGAGCTCGACGGCGGTAAAATAGTCGTGCTGTCCAACCACCCGGATAGCGAAGCGGGCGAGGACGAGGACATGATGGACGACGAGGACGATGCCGTGGACGAGGTGGTCGGCGACAACATGGACGAGGACATTTACGATTAGGAGCAGGTTGTTGATGTGAGGGGGTTTTGTGACGAAGACATGTTTTAGCCAGCCGTTTGATGGGGGAAGTTGTGTATCCATTCGTACATATGAGACAGCATGGAGATGCGGATAAGGCTGGGGGGAAAGATGATGATGATGATGATGATGATGATGATGTCGAAGAAGGCATTCATACAGACATGCAATGCAACATGTTCAGGCAGAAGGGGGCATGAGGCACAAAACAAAACATTGTTCTATACCTATTCACGAGCCTTTCCAAGGAAATAGATAGGAGGGGCAAAATCCGCCCTTGGGTTACCATCACCTGCTCCCTACACGTCTATTTGTAGAGAACCTGCGCCTATCTCAGGACGGCGATATGAGGAGGGTGATGTCATGGGCTGCTTAGTTGAGCGCAGACTAACGCTCTTGCTGCTGCAGGTCTCGAGACTATTCATTCCTCGTTGCGGGGAAAAGCCTCCTTTAAAAGCCTCCTTTTAAAAGCCTCCTTTTCTTTTCCCCCCTTCGTTGCTGGGGGCGGAGAGGCCTATAAGAAGCCCTCTCCCCTCTAGAAATGAAACTGAGTGGCCTGCCACGAGAAACGAGCAAAATCATGTCAACTGTCCGTATGAATTGTAAGCGAAAATACATCTGCGTGCTCGTTTCGCGTGTCAAGTCCCTGTGACGAGGAGATGGTACAGTCGCTCCGGGTCGACAATGCAGCCTATCGCGATAGCAACGTTCTACGGCAAGGGCTTAGCGGAAGGCAAGAAGTAGACGGACTTTATGGAGTATCTCGACACATTATACAAGGACGTCGACCTATAGGCCTATGCCGCTAGCCAGCTACGGACGATACAGCAGGGGGAGTCACAAACCTTTGCAAACTTTATTCCGAGGTTTGAACAGAAGTTAGTGGAGGCCGGCGGCGGTGACTGGCATCCGAATGCCAAGATCACCTTTCTAGAGGGGGCGCTCTCCGCCCGCACTCTGCAGGCCATCGCCCCGGTGGAGCTTCCTACTGACGACTTCCCGGCTTGGGTAAGAAAGGTCGGCACGATGGCGAAAAAGACGGATAAAAATGGCCTGCAGCCGATTGTAAGACGAAATCGGTGGTTGAAAAGGTTTAATCCGGCTTGGGCTTCCCTCCCTAACGATCGAAGCTATCGTGATCTCCGGCACGTCAAGGCTTTTAGTTGCAAGGCTTATCCGCTCACTCGACAAGCTTCGCCGCCGCAACTCAAGTCGTCCTGAGAATCGTCATGAGAGCAAGGACAGGGACAAGAACAAGAACAAGTCCCGTGATCAGCAACAGTCCAATAGGGACCCGAAGGATGGCAAGCACGATTCTTTCTGTTCTTGCTGCAAGATCCCGGGCCATAGATACCATGACTGTCGGAAGCGGCTCCATGCAAAGAAGGTGTTGGCAACCGGCAGCGATGCGCCGGCGGAAAAACGGGAATTGACCGGGGTGAACGTCTCCCCCCTGGTTCAGGGCATCGAAATTGAAGATACTAGCCCCTAAGGGCTACATCGGGTATCTTGCTGAGATTGTTTCGAGCTCCTAGTGTCTGATCTGGGTGTCGGTTACTCTTTGAAGCACAGCGCACTCATTAATACGTTGTACGTGATCTTCAACGAGAAGATCTTCTATAAAGACGACTAGCTGAAAGATAAGGATATCCCTTCGCAGGAGGCAACTGACTGGCTTAACCACCGTTAAGCGCAAGAAGGGAACAGTCCTTCTTCTCCGCAAGGCGCTATACGGACCTCGTCGGTCACCTCTCCTTTGGCAGCAATTCTGACGGATTAAACTCCAAGGAATAAGGCTTGCGGCCAGTACCGTAGGAGCCGTGCGTGATAGTCTGCGAGGGAATTATCGCCTTCCTTCTTCGTGGATGACTTCATCTGGATGTCCAAGAAAGAACAGCAGTCCTTCATCAATCGGCGGCAATAGCGTTAAGGTCACATACCTATCGCCGTACGATCTTGCACCGCCCGGGTCGTTCGAACCCCGCGGATGCCCCTTCGAGAAAGTCGCAGTACCGAGGCACGAAATCGGTGGCTGAAGAAGTTTGATCCGGGCTGGATCAACCTCCCTAAGGATCGCGTCCATCGTGATCTTCGTCACCGCAACAATCATCAACAACCGCCCCTACTTCCTGCCCAGGCTGTGGCCTTCATACGGTCCGCAAGCCTCATACGTGGTGGAAGGCTTGTAGGGCCTATCGAAAGATCTATGATAAGTCCCTAATACCTGCTAAGAAGATCACGAACGAAGAGGAAGCTAGGAAGAAGATTAAGCAGAGGTTCAAGGAGGTTCCAGAAGAAAGGAAGAAGGCTAAGGCCTGGCAGCCTTATCCTCAACAACAAGGGCAACAGCAGAAACAAGAGAGGGCTACGATCACAGTCACGAATTCCTCTACGACTAGCAATCCGGCTGCTAACCCGGTCTTGCTATCCACTACACAGCCTAAATCACCAGATCAACTTATGGATAAGCTGATATACGATTCGGGGGCCAGTATCGCTTTCGGCTATAAGGCCTTTCCAATGACCCGACAAGCCCTTATGAAAAAATCTTCTACAAGCATGACTAGTTGAAGGATGAAGAAATTCCTTCAAAGGAGGCCACGGACTGGCTCAACGTTTCCTAGGACACCGAAGAAGCCGAGGAAAACGAACCAGAAGGCCTCCTAGTGCCGGATCACGAAGTTGATAACGGACAGACCCAGGATCAGATAAGTGAAGCTGAGGCCAACACCGATTTTGAAGGTGGTTACGAGGGCCCTGCTAAAAAGGATCCACTTCACCTTGATCAATTGGCTGGCGACCCTTTGACTGCCACACGCGGTTACGACCTACAGTGGGGCGCCGAAAGTTCCGGTCAATCCTACCCACCTCGACGCGCCAACGCGTCTCTGCGTATCTACCCTCTATCTTCAATCGGCTATCACAACCCTCGCAATAACCCCAGAGACCCCAAAGCCGCATCATTCGCCTCATAAGCGCACGAGGATTGCAACGGCATACGAAGTAGGTCAAACGGCGCGCGTTATCGCGCTCAAAGAGGGGGTCTCGCCTTACGCTATATACGGGATCGTCACACGCTATCGTTGTCAAACTTCCGCGAAATCTTTGCCGCGCTCTGGCCGACTAAAGGTCATTCAGTACTCTGGCCCCTCGCGATGAAGACGGCTATTTACCTCCTCAACGGCTTACTAACTGTCCGAGCTGTTGATCCATTCATTAATCAAATGGATCAGCCCGGTCCCACCGAAGGAATCGAGGGTCAAGTCGATCAACAAGGAGCCGAAGGAGCCACCAAAGGAGCCCAAGCAGAAGAAGCCCAATTCGTCCAAAAAGACGATAAAAAGGGCCTGCAGCCCATCGAAAGACGAAATCGGTGGCTGAAGAATGTTGATCCGGCTTGGACTAACCTCCCTGATGATCGTGTCTATCGTCATCTACGGCACATCAAATACGAATAAATGTCAACTAGAAAGTCGACAGTTATGAGCCCGGGAGGTAAAGACACCTGAAACTTCCTAGATTCCGACGATTAGAATTGCTACGATTACAACCCAAGTCACATCACGCGCCTATCCCCAACGCAGCCTAGCTGTCAGCACTTTAGGGCGCGGATTGAGAAAGAGCAAAAGAAGTGTAGTGCCCGCAGGAAAGATAGCGGACCAGAAGATGCGATACAAGCTGGCGGAACAGCAAGACTGGGACGAGTGGGACAGGGAGCTGCGCTCGAAGGTCGATCCCTCGATCTATGACCTGATCTTTACCGACAAAAAGGAACCAATAAAAGAGCCGATTCCGCCGGAGTATCACGACTTTGCGACCAGGCAGGGAAGAGGCTCCGCCGAATCTTCTGCGGACCTTACCGACGCTGGGCAGAAACACTGAGTAGACCTCTTACTCACTGACAATAAAAGATATATCCTAAGGTGCATTAAGCAACAGCCTTTCATCTCGTGCAAAAAGCTTCTCGAAGACGCAACCCTATCTTGCGGTATCACGGCCTTAAGATCGTACCTTCGTTCACTACTAAGAAGGAATTAACGACTATAACTTTATACACGTCCTTATATATACCTTTCAAAACTTTGCATCTCTCGAGACCTAACGGCCTCGGGACGGAAACACCAAGCAATCGCTTCGAAAGAACACTCTTAATCAATTCCTCGGGCCTTGGTGCCTCAAGGCGATGGCGCCGCCTCGTCGCCGCGAGAACGCGGCGCGACGGGGAGGCGTTGACCCGATGGCACTAGACGGACCCGGCGGACTGAGCCAGAGTACACACCGCCCAACGCAAGGGTCAGGACCGCCTTCGAGCGGTGACCGGACCGTCGACGCACCGAATCCGCCCCAGGGTGCGCTGCCCGAAAATTGCAGGGCTATGGTCTTTGCACCCCGCCATCGTGGAATAAGGACCCCGTCGGCCAATTCACAACCTTCTTCACTTGCCTACGCGACTGGATACAGCAACAGGATATCCGTCGGACCGCGGCAAAACACCTGGTGAGATGGTGGCTATCGTTTCCCCTTCCATCCCGTTCCACACGATCGCGATGGACTTTGTGGTGGGCTTGCCAGATGTCCCTTCGGCGGATGCCCCATGGGCCGCACCACCCGGGGATTTCTTCAACGCCCTGCTCACCGTCTCCGATAAATTCTCCAAGATGTGCCTCCTCATCCCCGGCCACGACGCCTTCACGGCGGAAGACTGGGCCCGCCGGCTGTGCACAGAGCTGTTTCGCGTGTGGACAGGGACGAGCTTTTCGAACGCGTCGCCCAACTCATTTACGACGACGACGGCAATCTCCGCTTTCCCATCGTCCCGTCCCGCCTCCGCATTGCGCCAACAGCCACGGTCCGGCGCGCCCCTAACCCCATACCCCTTTTTCTCCCCCGCGGCCCCTAACCCTGTACCCCTTTCCCTCACTCAAGCCCCACCAGCCGTAGCCTTTCTCGTGAAACTGCTGCCGGAACTCCGTCAGAAGATTGTCAACATCGTCCCCAACCTGGCGGATCTCTCCCGCGACAAGATGGTGTCGCTGGCGCAAAAGCATTGGGACAACGAACCCCGCTTCAAGAGAAGTGCTAGAACCCAAGTGGTTCCTAGGGATCCATATCCTAAGGGATAGGATGAACAAGAAGGTCATGCTCACACAGGAGGCATATATCGACAAGATCCTCCACAAGTTTCTGCCGGGATTGGAAGAATCGGATGAGAAGTTACCGCAGATTCCTCCTCGGATAGAGGTAACGCCAAGCGATAAAAGGGCAATAAAAACTCCACGAATCGCCGCACCTTTAGCAAGGATTCGCCATAGAATCGCCACCGGCAATCCAATCGTTCTAACAATCGATAGGATAATAAGGACAAGAATAAGGAAAAGTCCAAGGACCAGCAGTCTAACAAGGACGCGAAGGATAATAAGGACACTCCTATCTATACCTATTGCAAGATCCCTAGGCATAGGTACCAAGACTTAATAGTGCAGCAATCCCAGACGCATATCCAATGCCACTGCAGCAGGATATGATCCATAAGCTTGCCGGAAAAGCATTCATCTCGGCCGTCGACGCGAAGTCCTTCTTCCACCAGTTCCTCGTTCACGAGGACGACAAGGAGAAGTTCACGGTAATCAGGGCTTCATGCCAAGAAGGTGTTCAATGTCGGCACCGAGTCGCCGGCGAAGAACGGGCGTTGACCGGGGCAGCAACGACGCGCAGTGTACACCAAGATGGCGAGTCTGATCCCGTCAACCGAGCTCTAGGGCGTCTGGGGCTCGGTCCTCGACCTCCTCGAGGCCGAGGTCGGCGCGGCTACGGCCCGCAAACCTGTCACAACCGACACCAACACGCTAGTCAAAGAAGCCGTGCGGGAGGCACTACGACCTCGTCGCGGGGGGTGCGCTCAGGTCGCATAAGACTCGCGGTAGCCCCTCCTTCGATACGGAAGCGATACGGGCTTTGGCCAACACAGCTGGGAATAAAGCGTATAGGTTTTCCTCCGGGTTTCCCCGGGTTTTTCCTATACGATTAAAGAAACTTTTCGCACATCCCGAGGACGAAGGCGATCCCGTGCGACGTCCCCTGCGCCTCCTGTGTCCAGCGCCTGGCTGGGAAGCGAGTTCGTGCTTGTTGTCTTCCGTCTGGTAAGCCAGTCCTTGGGTGTGGTCGGGTCGGCTTCGGTGCGGTCGCTAATCGTGTTCGCAGTTAGTACTGGGACGAAATGCATCGCATGCCGAAACTCCAAGCAGCCCTGCGAGCCCGTGACGAATACACCAAGAAATCGCGTCGAACACACTTCTCGGACAAATCCTCAGGCCGCGGAGCCTCCGGGCGATGTCGCAGCCTCGCCGCCGCGGAAACGTGGCGAGACGGGCGGGCGCCGACCTGATGGCGTTTTAGAGTGGGTTGGATCAGAGTTCGCACAAGGTTCCGTGCCGCCTTCGAGCGGCGGGCGGATCGCAGACGCATTAATACCGTCCCAGGGGCCCAAGGGCCTTCACACGCAGGCAAGACGCGCAGTTTACGAAAAAGATCGCGAGTCTGGTGCAGTCAGCCGAACTCCAAGGCGTCTGGAGTTCGGTGCTCAGCCTCATCGAGGCGGAGGTAGGTGCGACTTCGGAAGCTCCACGGTCTTGGTGCACGACGCCCCCCCCCGCCTAGCAGACCTGGAACGGTGGATCGGGCTGGTGAACTGGATGAGGCACCTTATCCCTTGGGAAAAAAAAACCCCCCGCAGCAGACTCGCGGAAGCCGTAGCCTTCGACACGACAGCAATCCGGGCCACGGCCGACGAAGCCGAGAATACGCATAAGGACGGCCAGACTCCAAGGTCACGGCTTCCAGAGACAAGTTGGCGTTGAGGACCCCGGCTTCAAACTCTCGACGGGATTAAGCTTGACCGCACAGTCCCAGGCGAGCATGTCAAGAAGTTTTGTGAAAGACGACGCTGGCTGGTGGACTTGGACAGCAGACGACTGGTTGCTTCAGGACGGGACCCTCTTCGCAAGTCTAATAGACGAAGCAAAGAGGTATAAGCCCATTAATCCAGTTGAAGATGACGAGAAGGCCCTCGTGGTCACTAAGAAACCCTAGAAGAGGGAAAAGAAAGCTCTGCGCTACGACTATTTCATATTTATTATCAAACTTTCGCACATCTCGAGCCGCAAGCCTCGGGACGATATCGCCAGGAAATCGAATTGAATACGCTTCTCAATCAATCCCCCCGAGTCGTAGAGACTCCGGGCGATATCGTAGTCACGTCGCCGCGGAAA
>LAZP02000166.1:0-36070 GCA_001272575.2 Ophiocordyceps unilateralis | reverse complement strand
AATCACACTCATGAACACCCTACAAGTGGCCCAACAGTAGGTAGGTAGGTAGGTAGGTAGGTATGAAAAGGGGATTGGAAGTGGCCTCCGATACCGAGCACTGTGCGGAAGGTTCCGTCGCTTTTTTCAGCAGAGTTTTGCCTACCCGTACGTCCCTCGCCATCCTCCGTCTGTGCGAGACTTGCCGACTTTGTCTGATAGTGCGGGGCAAGGGAAGAAGAGCACAGACGACGTCGAGGCCTTTCTTCACTGGATTACTTTGGTAGCGAGGTAGGTAGGTACGCTCTTTCCAACCACACAACGGACAACGATAATGTATCGTTTCTGCTCCTAGACTTTTGATCTCCTCTCTTCGCTAAAACGCTCCAGTACAAAGACGTTTTCGCCTGCTAATCTCGACAGCCAGAACTGTTTTTCTTGTTCATGCCGGTAGCCCTTTGTTGTTGTTGTTGTTGTTGTTGTTGTTTTTTCTCTTCCTTTTTTGTAAGACAACGGGTTTTGCTCGTACGACGCTTCTCGTCAAACCCTCTTCTTCTGAGCCAGTCACCCCGTCAGACTGCGCCCCCCCCCCACCCGAAATCGCCACCCGCTCCGCCTCGCCAGCTTGCGCCTCCAATCATCCACGTCGCCTCTCCTTTTCACCGCTTGACGCGCCTTGGATTCCCTCTGGGTCGAAGAGGAGGGGAAGCCATATGTGCTACCAAAAAAGAAAAGGCGACCAGTGGCAAACAAAGTCGTCGGCCTCTTTCTTGGCATCGCGAACCGTAGAAGAAGAACAGAAAAAAGTTATAAAAAAAAAGAGGAAAACAAAATAATGTTGGGTTTTTTCTCGGTACGGTTACAGCAAGTCTCACCGTGGCCGCCATCTCTCCGACGAGATGCACAATCATGATTGTCGGTGTGCGTATTGTTGGTGTGTGTGTGTGTGTGTGTGTGTGTGTTTGTGTCGAGCGCCTCGCAGCTCGGCATGTGGCGTCGACTCGCCGTCTTCCCTCGGATGTGGCGTTCGCATCTGACGTACCGGGCTCTGCATCAGACGTTCTGGTAGAGCAACAGGGGCTCGCCGACATTTTCAATTTCGGGTATCGTGCACTTGAGGTCAAACGCCTTGGACAGGACAATCTTGAAGATCTACGCGCCCACGTCAGTCTCAAGCCCACTTCTCCCACCAGCGTTTTGCCCTACCTTTTGCACGTTGATGCTGTGGCTGGTGCTGGAGAAGATTAAAGACGCCCGCATCGCTTTGGCAAACCGCCTCGCCTAAGCCCGTCATAATAAGTCAATGCCCAGCCGCCGCTAGACAACGAGAACAAAACGCGTACCTGGTTCGATATCTCTTCTTGGTCCTGGGGCGGAAAGTTGACAAAGTGATCATATTTTGTGCCCACCAGTATAGGAATGGCCGTCTTGTTGAAGCCTCGGCCCTGGCGGTACCACTCCTTAATGCTGTTGAGCGTGCTCTTTCTCGTCAAGTCAAACATGAACAGGATGGCGACGGCGTCGTTACACACGAGCGGTAGCATATTCACAAACTCGCGCTGGCCGCCAAGATCCCAGATGGAAAAGGTGATTTCCGTGTTGCGGATGGATATCGTCTTCTCCATAAAGTTGACGCCCAGCGTCTGGATGTAATCCTCGTCCCAGCTGCCCTCTACGTATTTGACCATGAGGGATGTCTTGCCGATCTGGGCGTCGCCCACCATGCCCACCTTGATCACCACGTGGTTGCGGCCGTTGGACGGTTCGTTAGAGCCCTGCCGGTAGTCGCTCCCGGGAGCCTGCTGAGGCGGGTTGGAGCTCGGGTTGGACATTTGGCTGCCGGGCCTCGAGAGGGGGGGTGCGCCGGGTATGGGCGGGGTTTGCCGAGCGGCGTGCTCGTCATCGGCTTCTTGGTGGGGATGAAAGCCGTTGTTAGAGGCCACAGGGTGGGGGGAACTCTCGATGCCGCCGAGGGGATCGTCGAGGCAGTCTTGGGAGGGAGGCGGCTGATTCTGAAGCTGCTCCTGGTCTGTCGGCTGCTGATGCATCTCGACGGCGTCGGCCTCGTCGTGGACCGGCGCGGGCTCCGTCGGTGGATCCAGCTTGAGAGAGAGAGAGAGGAAGTCTGCTTTTACGTGACGATGATGACGATGATGACGGGGCGGGTGACGTCGTCGAGAGCGAGAGGGAGACAGCCGTTCGAGGCTATTCAGCTGGCCGTCGGATGCATCGATGAAGGCAATTCCGAGGCAGCAAAATGCTGAGCTCACTGGAGGCCTCCAACCCCAAACACCTTGCTGCAGACCGCGGGTGGGATGAAGAGAGGCGAAAAGGGATGCAAGAGCGCAAAGCAGAGCAGATGGTCGATGTCGAGTCGAGGCAAAATGAATGGGAAGACGAGATGCAGCAGCAGCCAGCCCGACCAACGAGGAGCGGAATGAAGCCCCCAGGCACACACGCACACACACACAGACGGGTCACAGAGGGGCCCTGCTGCAGTAAAAGGGAAGAGGGGGGTGGGGAGGGGAGAAGGTAGCGGAGACTGGTGCAGAGTCGGGCGCCAATGTACCTTGTCGTGCTTATGGCTGGGTGTAGTACCTCATTTGTCTGCCGTTCTCAAGTATCGTGTCTGTCCCTCCGACCGATGATTACACGACAGCGGCTGACGGAATTTCACGGCCGCCGGACGAGCGCGAAAGACCTCCCCCCCCCCCGCACGTGTTCTTGACCGAGACAACAGCGGCGGCGGCTTCAGGTGGTCGAACCGAGACAGAAGCTACAGAGAGCAATGCTGCGCGATGATATCCCACTCGCTGCCCAGTTCTTCGACCAGTCGTGTCAGCCGCTGGCTCTTGCTCCAAACCCCTCCCAACATGCTCTGACTCGATTTCTTCAGCTCGCAACAGCAACTAATAACCCCCTTCGACATGCAGCATACCGGCGCAAGGGTCGGTGGATCCCTCGTCTAATCAAGGCCCGGGTTCGTTCTTGAGCGTCTGCATAAACCGTGATGCCAAATGAGTAGCCCGACTCTCCTTCAACCAGTCGCTGCCGTCCTTGAATATGAACCCCCATCTTGTCACTCGTTTCGCCGCTCACAAAGTATCATCTTTTTTAATCTCGCCGTTTCGGTTTCAGTCCAATCATTGACCGATGCTCGGATGCCGACAGACCGATGCTCGGAGTGGTTCCCCGTCGCGACGTCACGTGCCTGGGGTCCGCCTGGGACCTGAGGCCGATTGCCGCTACTAGCCTCGGGCCTCCACAGCAGGGAGCAGCCGGCTAACCTGACTGGCTAGTACCGATCGGTATTAGCTAAGCCTGAACTTCTTCAAACCAAATTATGATGCATTCACTTCCGTTCCTCTCAACCTCTCCCGTTCTTGCGCAGGCCGTGACGACTTCCGACGCTGCCGCTCTCTGCCTCGATCCGTCAAGCCCCCCCTTCAACTATCCGCAGAGATGGCCTCCATCGCCCGTTGTCTCCGCACCGCCGCCCGCCGGCCCGTCGTCCCGCGACTGCCCGCCGCCGCTGTCCGCCGTTCCGGCTCCGGGCCCGTGGCTGTTCGCGTACCGGCTCGGGGCTTCTCTGCCACCAGCATTGGTACGTGCTGCCCGGTACCCTCCTGCATTGCCTTGCAGGATCCATCGGCCCCCATCGTCCGGGCAAAGGAGCGAAGAGGAGCCGCCACCGACCCTGTGGTTCGGCGGCTGGCAGAGGCGGAAATACTGAAACGGGAAACGTAAAAAAGAAACGAAATTGATATGTAATCACAGCCATGCTCCGCAGATACACGACCGACCACGAGTGGATCGATCTCTCCGCAGACCGCAAGTCGGGCGTCATCGGCATCTCCGAGTATGCGGCTGAGAAGCTGGGCGACGTCGTCTACGTCGAGATGCCCGAGCCCGGCAGCTGGATTGAGCAGGGCGACGGCTTTGGCGCTGTCGAGTCCGTCAAGAGCGCCAGCGACATCAACGCCCCTATCCGCTGCAAGGTCGTCCAGTGCAATCGCCTCCTCGAGGAGAAGCCCTCCACCATCAACGCGGTGCCCGAGGACGACAGCCATGGCGGCGGTTGGATCGTCAAGGTGGAAGTCGACGAGGCCGGCGCCAAGCAGGTCGACAGCCTGATGGACATTGACAAGTACAAGGAGTTCATAGCCGAGGATGTCGAAGCTTCCAGTCAATAACTCGAGGGCATTGGATTTTCACGATCAAATTCAAGAGTCAGAACAAATGGCCAGGAAATGCCGCCAGGAAAAGTAGTTGATTCGTCGCTCCCTTGCTACTGGAGCCATGCAGTCTCGTGAGGTGACGGTTCCTCCCGCGCCTCAGCGTTGCACGACTTGATTGAAAGCCGGCCGGCCGGGGGTGTTGCGACCTGATGGAGTGTACACCATACGTTTGTCACGCTTCGTGTGGAATAGCATAACTCGGGAGTCACGTCTGGCGACGAGTCTTTCCAAGGCGTGCCTTGAGCAACCAAGCTCTCTTCTCGCCCGTGTCTGTTGTATCGCCGGGCGTGTTGGCTAGGGTAGCCGCGCGTTGAGCATGATATCTCCGCTCAGCCCTGTTCGGCAGCGACAGGAGCTTGGGCAACAGCGGCTGAAGCTCCCGGCTTCGTCCGCGCCGCGTTGACCGCCTCCAGGATCTTGTCAGCTCCCCGACTGACGAGATCGTGAGCCGCGCGCTTCCCCAGCTCTTCGGCCGCGGCGGCGCTGCTGACGTCTTCGGTCAACTCGATGTCGACGGCATCGGTGCCTGGGGCCGAGACGACGGCGGCACGGAAGCGCAGCAGGCCAGGCTCAACCCAGCTGGTCTCAACGCCAATGGGCACGCTGCAGCCGCCTTCCAGCGTGCGCATCAAGCTTCTCTCCGCCAGGCAGGCGAGCGTGGTGGGCTCGTCGGCCAGGCGACGCAGGGCCCCGAGAACACGCTCGTCTCCGGCACGGCACTCGACGGCGAGGGCGCCCTGGCCGACGGCGTGTAGAATGCCGCCGCCATCCTTGTCGAGGTACTGCGAGATGCGGTCGCTCAGGCCCATACGCTGCAGGCCGGCGGCGGCGAGGACGAGGGCGGCCATGTCCGGGTCGTCGTCGAGCTTGCGCAAGCGCGTCTGTATATTGCCGCGCACATCCTTGAACCGGAGACCGGGATAGCGGCGGGCGAGCTGGGCGATACGCCGCACGCTGCTTGTGCCAATTACGGCGCCGTTGGGCAGGTCGGCCAGTGTCTTCCAGCCCTTGTCCCGGGCGAGGCTGGCTTTGATGACGAGGGTGTCACGGGGGTCCTCCCGATGGGTGATGCAGCCAAGAGCGCAGCCGGCGGGCAAAGAGGTGGGCATGTCCTTGAGCGAGTGGACGACCATGTCGAGCTCACGGGCGACGAGCTTCTCCTCGAGCTGCGAGGTCCACAGGCCTTTGCCACCGAAGTCGTAGAGGGCCGTGTGCTGGTCGCGGTCGCCTGTTGTCGTCATGCTGTGGACGGGAAAGGAGAAGGTCGGGAAGAGGGCTTTGAGGGCGGAGACGACGATGTCTGTCTGGGCGAGGGCGAGCGGCGACTGGCGCGTGCCAACGGTCATGATGGTGTCGTTTGCCGACGTCGGCTCGGCCATTGTTGATGATTGGCGACGGAGGTGGGAGGATGGGGGTCAGACGGACAAGGTCAGACGGAGAAGCAGGACGAGCGGGAGAGAGTAGGGAGGACGAGGGTGAGGTTGAGGAGAAGGACGAGGTTGGACACATGGGTTGAAAGCAAACAGATTTCGGCTATGCCAACTACAGTGCATGGCTTACACTGTCGATACGGTACGCCGCGAAGCGCCTACCCTGGAGGTGGCTTGCCATCTGGCACTGGAGCATCTCACGAAGGAGGCCATGAGACCGCTCATGTGGCCTGATGTCGAGCAAGTGGTAGCAAGCAGCTGTTGAGGAGAGTGTGGTTGTTACGACTATATAGTAAAGGTCTTGGTCGGTTGCCTCTGCCTGTCGGTTTGTAGGCCGATCATCAACCGTCAGACAGCACATGGCCACTCAATTCCAGACGAAAGAGAAGATACAGACCGCCATCTTTTACTTTCCCAAAGACTGAATGCTTCCGATAACTCAAGCGGCGCTGATGGCCTCGCTCGTGGCACTGACGGCTGCACGGCCCGAGACGACGACGACGACGACGACGTCGGCTCCGAGCTCGTCGCCGACGCCCTTTTGCGAATGCGGATATACGTACTGCGGCTCCGTGCTCATGGCCATGGGTGAGTTTTCTCTTCAGCTCTTCAACCCACGTAAACCCCAAGTTTAGCGAGGCGCGCGGCAGACAAGCCCTGGACGGACAAGCAGCTGGCCGACGCCTACTGCAAGACGCCCAAGGCCAGCTGCAGCAACGGCCGGCCGGCCTCGGATGCCAAGTCGGCGCTGTACCTCTGCCTGTGCGACGACGTGGGCCGGAGGACGGGTAACCGGCTACATCTCGTCTGCGGCTGTGACAGCTGCTTGGTCGTCGGACCGGATTATCGGGGCCGGTGCGAGACGCCGTGCCACGCGGGGGGTTGCGTCGAGGGGGTGTGAGGGGAAGGGGGGGGGGGGGGGGGGAAGCCCGGGCCGAAGGAAAATATTTGAACGCGAGGATTAAATGAAGAAACAGAGAAAGAGAGAGAGTTTGTCTTGAGAGTTGTGTGGCGTGTGTGACAGAGATGTTGCAAGTTGCCCGATGAGGCAGCTCCTAGGTGCGAGCTGTGCCCCCCCCCGCATCACTTGATCGCCTAAACGGCCGAAGTGCCCCCAACCCACGGGCCCGTTGATCCCTGTAGCACCCCCGGAGCCGAAGCCCCTACAGGCCCCGTCCAGCACCCCCGCACCCACTGTTGCAACCCATGAATCCGCTGTACCTAACCCACGGCGGGCCGCGATGATCCGTGGACGGATGGGATGGACCTTTTTTTTTCTTTTCATGTCCCCCCCCCCCCTCGTGCGTCACTGCAGACTGAAGCCGGAGCTACGAGATGGCCCTGTTCGTCTCGCCCCCTGGGCGTACGTGCGTCATGCATCATGGCAGGCGACGCTTCGTTCCCGCTCCCCGCCCCCTTGGTGCTCTCTCCGCCTCGTCTCCATCTTCCTCGTCTCCTCGGCTTCGCTTCTCGATGCCCACGCTTGGCCGGCGCCCCCCATGAGCCACCTCTCTCTGTCGACTGCTAGCCGACTGCCGTCCCTTACTACGTCATGGTCTCATCCAACGTGCTCGTCTCGGGCTTGCGCCCAGCATCCGCCCGCCTCGCTCTTCGAGGTGCTTTTTTTCCTACTGAAACCGTCTTCCATAGCCTCGATAGCTGACTCGTCCTCTACTAGCCGCGTCGGTGATCTTGTCTCGCAGATGGCTCAGCTCCCCGCACCGTCGCTCCCTTGTGGCCGCCGCTCCAAAGGCCCTAGCTCTGCTTCGCTACGCACCTTCGCCCTACTACCTCCCGTCGTTGGCTCCGGCCGAGCCCTATTCGACCATCGCCGTTCCGCCTACGAGGCCCTATGCCCGTCTCGCCGTCGGAGTACCCGCTGAGGTGTTTCCTGGCGAGCGTCGCGTCGCCCTCACCCCCGCCAATGTCGCCCTGCTCCTCAACAAGGGCTTTGATCGCCTCATCGTGCAGCGTGGCGCAGGCGCCGCCGCCGGCTTCCTCGACGAGGCATATGAAAAGGCTGGCGCGACCCTCGTCGACGGTGCCGGCGCTGTCTGGTCCGACGCCCAAGTCGTCCTCAAGGTCCGCAGCCCGTCAGCGCAAGAGGTCGACGCCATCAAGGAGAGCCAGGTCGTCATCTCCTTCTTGCAGCCGGCCCAGAACCACGACCTCGTGCGTCGCATTGCTGAGCGCCGGGCTACGTGCTTCGCCATGGACATGGTTCCTCGCATCTCGCGCGCCCAGGTCTTCGATGCGCTCAGCAGCATGGCCAACATCGCCGGGTACAAGGCCGTCCTGGAGGCGTCCAACGTCTTCGGCCGCTTCCTGACGGGTCAGGTAACGGCCGCGGGCAAGATTCCACCCTGCAAGGTCCTCGTAATCGGCGCCGGCGTCGCTGGTTTGAGTGCCATCGCCACCGCTCGCCGTATGGGTGCCATCGTCCGTGGCTTCGATACGAGGCCCGCCGCGCGAGAGCAGGTTCAGTCGCTCGGCGCCGAGTTCATCGAAGTTGAAGTCCAAGAGGACGGCTCCGGCGCCGGCGGCTACGCGAAGGAGATGAGCGACGAATTCATCCGCGCCGAGATGAAGCTGTTCCGGGAGCAGGCTCAGGACGTCGACATCATCATCACCACGGCCCTCATCCCGGGCAAGCCCGCTCCCAAGCTCATCACCAAGGACATGCTCGACCTCATGAGGCCCGGTAGCGTCGTCTCGGATCTGGCTGCCGAGGCCGGCGGAAACTGCGCGGCCACCGTCAAGGGCGAGCTGACCGTGTACAACGACATCAAGATTATTGGTACGTGAGCCGCCTCCAGCCCCTGTGTCTGACTTTCGGTGGCACTCACCCCAGACTATCAGGATATACCGACCTGCCGTCTCGCCTGCCGACCCAGTCGTCGACGCTCTACTCCAACAACATCACCAGGTTCCTGTTGGCCTTGTCTCCCGAGAAAAATCAGTTCGGCATCGATCTATCGGACGAGGTGGTACGCGGCGCCATCGTCACGCTCGACGGCCAAGTCCTGCCACCGGCTCCGCGTCCTACACCCCCGCCGGTCGTCGCAAAGCCGGCCGCCATCGAGGCCGCCCCTTTGCCCCAGCCTCTCTCGCCGTGGCAGAGCAAGACGCGCGAGGTCGCCGCCGTTACGGCCGGCATGAGCGGCATGTTGGCTCTCGGCAAATTTACCGGCCCGCTGTTCATGTCCAACGCCTTCACGTTTGCCCTCGCCAGCCTAATTGGATATCGCGTCGTCTGGGGCGTCGTCCCGGCCCTGCACTCGCCCCTCATGAGCGTCACCAACGCCATCTCCGGCATGGTCGGCGTCGGCGGCCTCTTTGTACTTGGAGGCGGATACCTGCCGGAAACGGTGCCGCAGCTATTCGGAGCCGCGAGCGTACTGCTGGCCTTTGTCAACGTCTCGGGAGGCTTCGTCATCACGAAGCGCATGCTGGACATGTTCAGAAGTGAGCTCGACCCTGGCAAGGCGACGACAACGGCCCGGCCCTGCTGACGCAGCACGCAGGGCCGACTGATCCTCCCGAATACCCCTGGCTGTACGGCCTTCCGGCCCTCGTTTTCGGCGGCGGATTCCTCGCGGCCGCCTCGACGGGCGCGGCGGGCCTCGTCCAGGCGGGCTACCTCGCCAGCACCGTCCTCTGCATCGGCTCCATCTCGGGCCTCGCGTCTCAGGCCACGGCACGAATGGGCAATATGCTGGGCATCCTCGGCGTCGGCTCCGGCGTGCTGGCGAGCCTGTTGGCCGTCGGCTTCTCTCCGGAGGTGCTGGTCCAGTTCGGCGGCCTCGCGACGATAGGCGCCCTCGCAGGTACAGGTCTTTGGCAGCAGACAGACGGCTTTGGCTGACCGGGACTTTCCAGGCTTCTTAATCGGCAAGCGGATCACACCGACGGATCTGCCGCAGACCGTGGCCGCCCTGCACTCGGTCGTCGGCCTGGCGGCTGTGCTGACCAGCATCGGCAGCGTCATGGCCAACGTAGCGGACGTGTCGACGCTTCACATGGTGACGGCCTACGCCGGGGTGCTTGTTGGTGGGATTATCCTCCTTGTGCTGTCTTGCGGTTTGTGTGTCTCTCTGTTGACTCGATACAAGGCGGCATAACGTTTACCGGATCCATCGTCGCCTTTCTCAAACTGGCAGGGCGCATGTCTTCGCGCCCCAAGCTGCTGCCGGGGCGACACGCCATCAACGTGGGCCTGCTGGCGACCAACGCTGCCACCATGGGCGCCTTCATCACCATGGCGCCCGGCAGTCCCGCGATTGCGGCCGGAGCGCTGGCGGCCAACGCGGCGCTGAGCTTCATCAAGGGCTATACGACGACATCGGCCATTGGGGGCGCCGACATGCGTGAGTCGATTACTCCTCTCATCAATGGCAGATGCTGACAAGGACCAGCCGTCGTCATCACAGTCCTCAACGCCTACAGCGGCTTTGCACTCGTGGCTGAGGGCTTCATGCTCGGCAACCCGCTGCTCACGTCGGTCGGGGCCCTGATCGGCGTATCCGGGTCGATCTTGTCGTACGTCATGTGCGTGGCCATGAACCGGTCGCTGACCAACGTCTTGTTCGGCGGCCTATCGTCGCCGACGGCGGTCAGCAAGTACGAGCCCGAGGGTCAGGTGACGACGACGTCTGTCGACGAGCTGGCCGAAGCGCTGCTGGGCGCCGAGTCGGTGATACTGGTCGTCGGCTACGGCATGGCCGTGGCGAAGGCACAGTACGCAATCTCAGGCATCGTTTCGTCGCTGCGGTCGCGGGGCGTCAAGGTGCGGTTTGCCATCCATCCCGTGGCCGGCCGGATGCCGGGCCAGTGCAACGTACTGCTCGCCGAGGCCAGCGTGCCTTACGACATTGTGCTGGAGATGGACGAGATAAACGATGACTTTCCGGACACGGACCTGACTGTCGTGATCGGGGCCAACGACACGGTCAACCCCATTTCGTTGGAGAAGGGGAGCGCCATCGAGGGCATGCCTGTGTTGCAGGCATGGAAGAGCAAGAATGTTGTCGTCATGAAGAGGAGCCTTGCCAGTGGCTACGGCAAGTGTCCAGGTGAAGGAGAGATGAAGATGAGGCTGACGTGGCGCAGCTGATGTGCCGAACCCCATGTTTTACATGCCCAACACGCGGATGCTCTTCGGCGACGCGAGGGCGAGCTGCGAAGGTGAGTCGTGACTCGGTCCACGAACAGGGACAAGCTGACAGACCATGTGCAGCTATCAAGAATGCAATTGAGTCCAAGATGCGGTAGGAGTCGGTGCGGAAACACGACAAACGATACGGCTCGGGGTGCATGGTTACCTATCTTGATGGCTATTCTGAAAGCTGTAAATTGCTGCTCTGGCTGGGCACAGCTCGGCTCTCATTCGGGCCGTGAAGCATTCATCGTGTGCTTCTGTCTGGCCATCTGTGGGCACGTCTTGACAAGCCGAGAGATAGTAAGGGCAGAATACATGAGAAGTGGAGGCAATGACGGCGTCAAGTACAGCCTCCGAGTTCCCATATTCGTGCGCGCCTAGGTAGGTATGCGTAGGGTGTTCGCACAAGCCTCCAGCATTTCGGCCACTCGTCCACCATTGCCCCCAGTACCTGGGAATGCTCAGGTTCGGTCTGCCGCCACGGGGGTCCAGGACGCGATTTTGGGCTTCGTCCTAGTTGAAGATGTGCATCAGCCAGACCTGCACGGCGATGCGATGCAAAAGAACGACGTAGGAAAAGGCGAGAAAGACACACGTGCTATAGGTCTTGAAGGCACCGCGCGTCATAGTATAATTGGGCACGGCATGCGGCTTCTCAAACGGCCTCGAGCCGGCGACTAGGAGGGCATCTTCGGGCGGCGGGCGGTCGACCATGTAGCTCATCCAGGCATGCCATCCAGGCTCGATGTGGGCGGCGTCGAGGTCGTGCTTGGCATAGACGACCCAGCGGGTGCGGAGGGGCAGCTCCTCCATGTTTTCGTAGAATTGGTTGCCGAAACGGTCGCGACCGATGAGGGTGCCGTGTTTGGTGTCGCCTTTTTTTGGGGGGGGGGAGGGGGGAAACGAAGTATCAGTAGGTCATGTAATTGGATGTGTGTAACTGCATCGAAAGGAAAGTGTGCATTTTGTTACGGACCGATATACTGCGGCGGGAATCGTCAGCTCGGTTCGGGGAGGCAAAAGGAGTGGAAAGGGGGGGGGGGGAAACCACGCACCAGCATCTGTCGGAAGTAGTCCTGCAGGTCGGAAGAGGTTAGCATACGGGATGGGGGATAGAAGACAAACGGTCATTCTAGGGGACGTGCCTTGATTCCGACTTTGCGCAGGTTGCGCAGCGTGCGCGTGATGGTCGACATGGCTGCGCTGCGGAGAGAAGAAGAGGGACGGAACGGAGGTGTGAAGCCGGTGACGATGGTTGCGATGACCGACGAGCGGAGAGCGGCGAAACTTTAGTCCTTTACCACGACGTCTTCTTACCTCCCACATCCCTACCCAGGTAGGGTATCCATCTACTGAGGTGTCGGTCGTAGGCTGAGGCTGCGCTCGAGCGTCGCCACAGGGGAAAAAAGGTCTGCGATGCAGCCGAAGCGGTAGCCTCTGGTCGCCTCTTTTGCCATGCTCGTCTGTCGTCGGGCCGCCGGTTGCGTCCTGAGGGTGCGCCGGACAACAACGCCGAGCCCGATCCGGATGCCACGTCGGGCGTACAGCAGGTCCGGGCCGGGACCGGCAGCGTCCTCATATCCCGGGGCGGACGCCTCCGTCACGACGACGACGCTGCTGGCGCCTCTAGCCACCGACCTGGACAAGCTAGCGCCAGGCTTTGACATGAACCAAGATGACATGCGCATCCTCAAGACGCCAGGCGACTTCTACGCCGCACTCCGACATGGCATCCGACACGCTCGACGACGCATCTTTCTCGCGACGCTATACATTGGCCGCTCCGAAGGCGAGCTCGTAGAAGAGCTTCGGACGGCGTTGCGACGGAATGACGAATTGCGGCTCAGCATTTTGACGGATGCCTTGCGGGGAACGCGTGAGGCGCCGGAGGGTCCGTCTTGTGCTTCGTTGCTGACGCCTTTGGTGGCCGAGTTTGGAGATCGTGTGCAGGTTTGTATGTACCATACGCCGAACCTGACGGGCTTGAGGAAGAGGCTCGTGCCGAGGAGGGTCAATGAGGGCTGGGGGTTGCAGCATATGAAGATGTATGGCTTTGACGACGAGGTCATACTGTCTGGGTAAGATGTTTTCCAAAGTCAGTCAGAGCCGGATCCTAGCAGCTGACCACGGTTCTTGGACGACCAGGGCGAACCTGTCCAATGACTACTTCACCAGTCGACAGGACCGCTACCACCTCTTCTCCTGTGCGCCTCTAGTCCAGCATCTCTGGTCACTGCACAGCGCCGTTTGCTCCTTCAGCTTCCTCGTCCAGCCGTCGGATGATGGCGCCGGTTTCGCCCTCAGCTGGCCCGAGACCAACTCTGCTCCGTGTCCGCTGCGCGACGCAGCCGGCTTTGTGCGCAGCACGACAGCAACGCTACGACCTTTACTCTCGCCTCGCAAGAATAGTCCGTCACCCCCTTGGCCGCTCGCTTCTGACACGCGTGTCTACGTCCTCGGCCAGATGTCGCAGCTTCTACGACCGGACTCATCGACGGAAAAACCGGCCGTGACGCGGGTGCTGGAGAGACTGGCCACACCGGAGGCACGCGGTTCGTCGTGGGCCTTTACCGCCGGTTACTTTAACCCGGCGCCCGAGTTGACGAGGTTGCTTCTTGAGACGGCTTCGTCCCGTAATACCGTCATCACCGCTGCGCCAGAGGCCAACGGCTTCTACGGCTCCCATGGCGTCTCGGGCTTGTTGCCTGGTGCGTACGTCCTTCTTGCCCGGCGCTTCTTAGACGCTATCGGCCGCGCAGGCCGCCATCAAGACGTCAGCCTCAAGGAGTGGCGACAGGGAACGGCCGGCCAACCCGACGGCTGGACCTACCACGCAAAGGGCCTTTGGGTGACACTCCCGGGCCACGACGATCCCGCTGTGACGCTCATCGGCAGCTCCAACTATACGCAGCGCAGCTACTCGCTCGACCTCGAGGTCGGCGCCTTGGTCCTCACTCGTGGTCCTGACCTGAAGCGAAGGCTGGCTGATGAGCTGGGCTGGCTGCAGGAGCACGCTAGGACTGTGACGCGCGATGATTTCGCGCGGAATGAGAGGAGGGTTGGGCTTGATGTGCGCATCGCCATGGGCATTGTCCGTCTTTTGGGCGGTGCCCTGTGACGACACGGTGTATATGTATATATTCCTTCTTGGCCGGGACAGCGTAGATGTGGACCGAGGCTTCCACGGTCTCTTCTCGACCCGAAGATGCCACTCCACTCATCTATATATGATCCGTGTTTGCTTCAAGATCCTATATCCCCAGTATCCTCTCTCCCAATGGCGGGCCCCGACACTTCTCTCCGTGAATAACAATGTCGCTTTCCAGGTCGCTCTGATGCTGCTCGATCATGGCCCGCAAGACGCCTCTCTCCATGACGACGTTGCCCGTCTCGAGCAGGTCCTTGACGTCGACGTCGTCGAGCGGTAGCACACGGCCCTGACGCGGAACCTGGTCCATGGCCTCGAAGAGCCAGGGTCGATGATCGGCCGTGACGAAGAGGGTACGTCCATTGGGTCGACCGAGACGCATAGCGTGCAAGACGTTCGTCATGTACTTGTGCAGATAAGAGCCTCGCAAGCCATCCTTGAGAAACTTATCGGCGAGCATGGCAAAGTCGGGTGGCACCTGGAGCTCCATACCGTCCTCGCAGACGACGAGCTGACCCTTTCGATATCGGTAGCTGAGGGCTGTTCGCCAAGCCTTATCGTAGACCTTTTGATTGAGCTTGGTGGAAAAGTCGCGCGGATGAGGGCCAAAGCTCTTGCCACCGCCACGCCATAGGGGGCTCTGCCTTGTTCCAGCTCGGGCTCTACCGGTGCCCTTTTGCGGCCATGGCTTACGGTGCGAGCCGCGGACCTGCCATCGTGTCTTGGACGAGGCTGTTCCCTGGCGGGTCTTGTCGCCTTCGTAGACGACGGCTAGATGGAGTAGATCGCGTCGGAGAGGAAGGTAGAGGTGTTGTATGGACCAGCGTTCGAGGGAGACGGGTTCGAGAGAAGGGAAGCGGTGGATGGTTAACGGGACGGTTGTAACTGGGGGTGGGGGGGGGGAACAAAAGTCAGTGAGTAAAGATGGCGTTGGGGGGGGGGGGGGAATGGTAAAGACGACGAGGGAGGAGACCGACTTGGTTTGTACGATTGGACCAAAGAGTCAACAGTGCTGACAACTGGTCGTAACGGCTGGGAGACGACGGCTTTGGTAGCCATTGGCCGGACAAAGGGTTGTCGTATCGCAAGACCGGACTGCGTCGTCTCCGAATGATCAGAGCGAGGAGGATAAGTTGGAGGTCGCCATCATGGACTCACCCTCGCCGCACATAGCTTCAGCGCCTCCAAGGCCCCGCTACGACGTCGGGGGCCTCGGGAAACCATGCCGAACGAGGCCCAATGAGGAGACACAAAAAAATGACCAAGGTAAAGGATTTCGACGACAGTGAGTTGATGAGGAGGTGAAGATGGTTTGAGCCTCGGAGTCGCGGCCGTACTTTTTCCGGCCCGGTAAGTTGAAGCTTCTTCTCCCTTATTTTTTTTTCTGCCACTGCTGACCTACTTTCTTCGTCACCGAATAAGCTGGACTTGTTCTTTTTTTTTTTTTCTTTCCCGCCCAGCTTCGCTCGACTCGATCCGCGATGGCGTCGTTTCGGCATGTGGCCCGGCCGCTTGCCGGTCTGCAGCCACATCGACGACCGGAAGTCGTCTTTCGGTGCCTCGAAAGCACCGTCGCGGGTCCGCCTCCGCCTCCGCCTCCGCTCACGGAGATGGCTCCTCCTCCGGTCCCGTCATCCGCCTCTCCTCCTCCTCCGCCCCCCACCGGCGCCGATCTCGACCCCGACACGGTCTCTTCCCGGTACGAATCGCAGCTCATCAAAACCGGCACGATGCCCATCGGTTCGCGGCGTCGGCGTGCTGCTCGCGCCTCGCCCGGCAACGATATACCATTCGAGCAACTGCCCTACCAGGCCTTTCAGGAGGCGCTCAAAGTTCTGGCGGCGGATCGCGTCGATAAGTTGGCGCGCTTGCGTGTCGAGTTGGCCAAGATTGCTCGCTTGGAGAGGAGGGAGCCGGAGAGTGTCGATGGTGGGCAGCGGACCAAGGATCGGAGGCTGGCCGGCATGAGGAGAGAGGTCGAACGACTCACGATTATGGCTGACGTTAATGATCCGTTGGTGAAGAAGAGGTTTGAGGACGGTCTAGGTAAGCGCCCAGAGAATTTCATCCTCCTTCTTTACGCATCAAATAGCTGAGACCCCCCCCCCCCTTTAAGGCGACATGAACAAGCCCATCTACCGCTTCCTCGCCCGCAACAAGTGGCTCGCCTATGACCACAAGATCATCACCCAGCGCATCGAACAATTCCACATCGTCCCCGATCTCCTCCCCAAATTCGAGCCCACGGCCGACGTCAAGCTCTTCTTCCGCAGTCTCAAAGTGGCCCCCGGAACCGTCGTCGCCAGCTCCGTCAGCGAGAAGCCGCCGCGGCTACGTGTCCAGCTCTTCGACAAGGGCGAGCGCCTCTTCACCGTCGTCGCCGTCGACGCAGACGTTCCCGACATCAAGGCGGACGGCTTCGTGAAGCGCTGCCACTTCCTCGCCGCCAACATCCCCCTGAGCCCCTGCTACGGCTCCCTTCCTTTTGCCATGGTGGACGAGAAGCAGCTGGCCGTGCCGTGGCTGGCTCCCGTCTCGCAAAAGGGCGCGCCCTACCACCGGATCGCCATCATTTTGCTGGAGCAGCGGAGCGGCGAGAGCGTCGACGTGGCCAAGTTGCGAGAACTGTACGCAGCCCGTGACGGCTTCAGCGTCAAGTCCTTTCGCGACAAGTTCCTCCTCAAACCGGTCGGCTTCACCATGTTCCGCTCCCTGTGGGACGAAGACACAGCCGACGTCATGGCCCGCCACGGCCTTCCCGGCGCCGACGTCGAGCTGCGCCACGTACACATTCCCAGCAGAAAGACGCCCAGAAAAGCTCGCGGCTGGGAGGCCAAGCGGCAGGGTCCCAAGTATCGACATCTCTGGAAGTATACGCGTCGCATCAGGGGGCTGTCGACTGGCAGGGGCTGGATCAAGAGGCGGTAGGCTACGCGAGATTGGCGACATGCTGGGCGTGTGCATTTTTCACACATACTGCCAAAAAAAAAAAGTACATGCATCATGGCCGTCATTTTCTCATAACTACCTAGTCGGCACCTATCGAGGTGCCGGGTGGGAATATCGTAATACACGCTGCCGTCGGTGACGCCTCAGGATCCGCGACCAAAGACCAAAGTCACGCATTGCGTTCCAAAATGAAAGGCTGCTCCTTGATTTTCCCCCCTCCCCAGATCTGCTTTGTCACGCCTTGCGTCGTCGAATCAGGACAGGAGCTTGTAATCTTCATCGTCAAAAAAGTCGTCGTCGTGCGGGAAGTCATCGTCCGGAAACAGGCTCTCCGACAAGAAGCCGTACGAGACGGTCGACGGAGGCTGCTGGGCATCATCAATCGAGGACGGAACAGGCTGCTGTTGGGCTGCTCGAGTCAGCGAGAGAGAGAGAGAGAGGGAGAGAGCGAGAGAGAAATAGAGAGAAAGAGGGAGAGAGAGAGAGAAATTTTCATTCCCCAGGGGGGCAAACTCACCAGGCTGCGGTGGAGCGGAGACAGTGGTACCAGGCTGAGAGCGCTTCACGAAGCGCGTAGCCTCGGCCTCGATCCAAGAGTCGATATTATGATCATGGCAAGCAGCATGCGCCATGAGCGAAGTCTTGATCCGGGTAGACTCGTCCAACAAACCACCATATTCACGCTGCAAGTTGGCATGATGTTTCTCCAGTTCCAACTTGGAAGCTTCCAACTCATGAACCCATTGTTTCTTCTTCTCACGACACTTGGAAGCAGCGACGCGGTTGCGTTCCAAGCAACGAGCACGTCGAGCTTCGTCTTTGGCGGTGGTGCTGCTGGTGCGTCTTCGCTTTCGTCGTCTGGCTGAATCGTCGTCGTCGTTTTCGTCGCCGTCGTCCTTGTCGGGCGGCGGCGAGGGTCGTCGTGATGAAGGTGGTGGTGGTGGTGGTGGTGGTGCTGCTGCTGTTGCTGGTGGCGTCCGACTTCCTTCTGGCGTCATGGGTGCGACGACGGTTTGGGTTACTGCTGGAGCTTGGAGCATTTCGAAATCAAGGTCGAACATGTGGGGGGTTAAAACCATGGTGGATGACGCGGCTGCTGCTTCTTTTTCGGACTTGATGCCGAAGTCGGGCAGGTCGATGCGGGGATCGAGTGTCATGTCATTGTTGAGCACGGCCATGGAGGTGATATTCATATCGGTGCGAAGCCCACCGGGTCGGCTTGTGAATAGGTTTTTGAACCGCAAACGAATGAAAAAGACAGTGAAAGGTAGCAAAGAAGTTGGAACGACGTGAATCAATGCCCGTTGCTACCTCCTCTCTTCAACCCGATCCTCGAGCTAATGACAAGCGTCGAAGAAGGGGAAAAAAAGAAAAGAAAAAAAAAAGGTCCAGTGGCAAGTCGCAAGAATTCAACAACGACTGGGCGAAGACAAGGCAATTGGGGGTTTTATTAAAAAAAAAAAAAAAAGAGAGATACGAGGCCTTTCTTCCTTCCCCCTCTCCCTCGTAGGCACAGACGGTCCCCCGATGTGCGCCGCGGTAATAATGGAAAGCACGAGCAGGCAGTGGGCGAATTAGCAGTGGCGGACCCGAGTCCGGAGCAAACGTCCGACCCTATCATGATGGATGCTTGCGGTTTCCCACGCCCCGCTTTCCCAAATGCTTGCTGCTGGAGGTACGGGGGGGTGTTACACCTGTCAGGGAAAAGGGGGAGGGGGAAGGGGGGTATTTGCTTTGTGTAGGTAGGTAGGTAGGTAGGTAGATAGGTTGGTACGAGGTAATACTGAGAGAGAGAGAGAGAGAGAGAGAGGAATATGGGGGGAAAAGGGATAGGAAAACAGGAGGGGGAGAGAGGAGAGATGCGATTTCTAGTTAACCCTTACTGGCTCGGCTATCACTTGTCTACTCGCCACAACTTGATCGCCACCGTCTGAGCGTTCCAGCCATCAAGCAAGGATGGATAAGCATTAATCAGCCGCCAAGCCACGCTACCGCCAGCTAGGTAACCGGTCAGCCAGCCAATCGTTGGCCACGGGCTGGCTGCCGCCATCTCGATGAGCCGGGCTGAGCGGTGGAACCCAAATCACGTGTTTGCGCGACACCCCCTCTACGCTTCTAACGCCCCTCGACGCGTCCTCGGTCGCGCAATAACCAAGCCTGTTGGACTCAAATTCTCGCGCCTCGTTCGTCGACGACAAAAGGGGGGGGGGGAATAAGAGAAAGAAAGAGACTCGTTTTTGGCCATGTCGGGGGAACAAATGTGCGCGCCGCGCATTACGGCAAAGTACCTCAACAGCTCAACAGGACGACTCGTCACCATCGTCGGCAAAGTCATGCAGTTGCGCAGCGACCAGGCTGTCATGGAAGCAGACGGTACCATCAACGTGATACTCAACCGGGTACGTAAAGCCCGTCCGTTTTTTTTTTTTCTCTTCCCCCCCCCCCCCCCTGCCAGCCCAAAAAAAAAAACCCAAGGCGTTCCCATGGCGGGATAGGCAAATGCTTTGAGGAGGTAGGGGGGGAGAGAAAGAAGAATCATCAGTTTAGATGGCGCACATGCGTCCACGTACGGCTATGGCTAGCTGCAGGCCCCCCCCTTCCCCCACCCCTTGGCCAGATGACGGCAATGTCCATCTGACGAGGCTCGGTTCGCTGTCAGACCGCTGCCATACCGCCGCCATATCAGTGTGTGTGTGTGTGTGTGTGTGTGTGTGACAGAGGGAGTGTGGGTGAGAGAGGGGAGAGAGATTGAGAGAGAGCGAGAGATGTGTTACCTCCCTCCGACTGTACGGGAACATGGTCTGCAGCAGCAGCCGTATGTATGTATGTATGTATGTATGTATGTGCTAGACTCGTCGCTGGTCGGGAGCAGGCGGGGGAATGGACGGCCTCGTGCCCCTCGGATGGAAGGCTTACTGTACGGACGCACGCCCGGGATGAGCCCCGGCTCGCCCCTTTGTGTGTGTATTTTGTTTCCCCCCCTTGTACCGGATGACGACGACGACGACGACGCCGACGGCGCCGCCTTGGGGCTCGGCTTGGCCTCCCTGCGAGGCTCTCAGCACCCCACAAGACCCGGCCGGCGTACTAAAAGTAGGTAGTTTGTACCATTTTATTATTATTATCCTTATAATTTTTTCCTTTCTTCGTATGGGATACGATGATGAGGGCGCTGTAGCTTCAGCTGCCTACCTGGGCATGCACTGCCGAACGTCGTCAAAGGCCGCCAAGACTGCAAATATATAGGATTCTACAGAGCGTATGCCTCGCAGCGCGCCGCGCGTGGGCCCTTGTCTCGACGGCCGTGGCATCGGCGAGCTGCCGTCGACGACGACCAAGGCCATGGCAATTCCCACCACCCCCCCCTCCCCCCCCCTCTCTCCTCTCCCCCCCCTTCTCCCTGCTGGCGGCACGACGGCCAACCAGACGGGCGAAGATGTGCTTCCTCCGGGCTTTTTCGACGACGAGGAAGACGACCGGCTCTGTCGGCGACAACTCACCTCGTGGGTAGGAGGCAAAGGAAGGTGCCATGCAACGGATTGGTTGCCATCAATCTCCCAACCGGACAGTCAATATCCTCCGTCGTCACTCCGGTCCTCGGGGGCGTCGCCGAAGTAGCGCGAGGTTCCCCGCCGTCACCGGTACTCGTCCCGCCCCCCAAGAACCGGCAGCACGGCAAGGGCCAGGTACCGGCCCATCTAGGTAGTATGGATGCCTCCACTGAGGGGCCGGGCCCTGTCCGCGCCAGTCCCGCCAGTGCCCAGCTCTCTCTGTCTGCCCAGCTCTGATTCCACTGCAGGTTTGACGAGATTTTTTTTTTTCTTTCCCTTTCCCTTGCCAGTCCCCCCCCTCCTCCTCCCCTCCCCCTTCAACGCACACCCCCTTCCGGCTATCCGTCCGACCCCCGTCAGCCGTCAGCTCTGGACCGCTCTCTGCAGACGTCACCTCCGCCGGAAGGCCTCGGCTGTGCTGCTGAGGCCCTCGCGAGCGCCAGAGCCGCCGACTGCACCGTCTTGCTTGCTTGTCCACCACCACCAACACAACCACCACCACCCCTCTCTCTCTCTTCATCTCTCTATTACTCTTTCCCTCTCCCCCTCTCTTTCTGTGTCTCTCTCACGCGCCTCTCTCTACCATCCATCCATCCATCCATCCCCCCCTCCCCCCTTCCCGCGTTGCTTTGGTCACGAGCCGTCTCTCAATGGTCATGTAAAAGCTCGCTTCCGTCCGTTCTGCTGCTGCTGCTGCTGCTGCTGCTGCTGCTGCTGCTGCTGCTGCTACTGCTCTGCCGCCGCCTTCGCCCTGCCGCCGCTACTGCTGCCTTCGCCGCCGGCCGTCCCGGTGCCGCCGCCGTCCCGCCGCTCCCGCCGCCGCTCCCGCCGCCGCTCCCGCCGCCGCTCCCGCGCTCCGTCTTGGCTCGTTTCGCCGGCGGCCAGCGAGCAGACGGAAGGGGAAAGGCAAAGAAAAGAAAAAGAATAAATAGAAAAACGAAATACCCTGCCTTCGCCAAACAGCACCATCTCCACCCGCACCGACTCACGTCCCCCGTCTCCACTAGCCCGCTCCCACGCCGTCGACCTGTGCCCTTCTGAAAAGTTTTATTGTCTGCCCGTGCCGGCTTGGGTACTTGACCGCCCGGCCATGTCCTCGTCGTGCTGAGTACTTACAAACATACAATAACCCTCTCCGCTCTTCCGCTTGGCGGCCGAGACGGGACCCTGGGCTTCTCCCTCTCCTCGACCCGCTCGGATTCCTGAGACGCTGCACATATCATCACCACCCGTCGCTGCCTCCGATCTCACCCCTGAGTGCCGAACGCCTTCTTTTACCCCTGGTCGTCACTTCACTCCTTCTTTTTCTCTGCTCGTCTCGTCCTTTACCTCGACCTCTTGCACTTAATTTTCCTCCTGCTCCTCCTCCTCCTCCTCCTTCTTGCCCTCCTCCCTATCGTCTCATCTCCCAAAGAGCCCGAAAAGCCAAGTCATGTTGATAGACGGAGAAAAGTATGCGTGCGAGGCTTGTGTGCGAGGCCATCGCGTGAGCAATTGCCAGCACTCCGGTAAGCAACCAGTTTTGCCCCCCGTCTCCGAACCCTCCCTCCCCCCCCCCCCCCCCCCCCCGGCCCGGCACGGCCGAGAAAAAAAAAACAATCGGTCGCTCACCCGCACCCCCTTCGGCCCGCTCCAGATCGACCGCTTCAGCACATCAATAAGAAAGGTCGTCCCGTCTCCCAATGCCAACATTGCCGTACTATGCGCAAGTCGCGCGCCGCACATGTCAAGTGCGACTGCGGCGAGAAGACGAGCAAATGTGCCCACCTGCAGCAGCCTGTCGAGGGCCACAAGGGTGAGCCTGCGCTGCCAACGTTGTTCGTCGCCCGCCATCTAACCTGGCCCTCGGCTGCGCAGAGACGTGCTGCTGCAATCACGGCGGTCGCTGCACTTGTTGCCTCAAGAAGGAGCCCTCGCTCGACACGGTGCCCGAGTCCGACTCGGATGGCTGCGAACCGGCCAGCCTCGACCTGTCGTTGCGACCCAAGGCGTCAACCGCCCGGAGACGAAGGGCCAACACGGTCCAGTCAGACGGCATCTTGGCCTTTGACCATAACGGTCATCACAAGCCTATCGCCAAGCTGAACCGTGCCGCCCACAAGTGCGGCCCTTACCAGCTCAATCGTGTCAACTCGTCGGCCAGCGCCGGCAGCATCGGCTCCGATGGCATGCTCTTCTCCGACGGCCAGCCGCCTGCGCCGTTGCCGCCGCCTGCCTCTGTACCGCTCGTCTGCGGTCGCTCTCGATCCGCCGCCGAGCAGCGTAGGGTCAAGTCGGAAACGGCATCGCCGCTCATGGCCGGCGCCGGCTTCCCCCAGCTCAACGGCGCCCTGCCCCGGCTGGACTTGTCGGGCATCGAATATGGCCTGCCGACGACGGCCAACAGCTCCTTCGACATGTTCGGCTCCCGCCTACCTCCGGACCACGAGCCGGCCGTATACAGCGCCGGACTGAGCGCTGCCTCCGTCGACTGGAGTCACTACGAGCTGGGCGACACCAAGGGCGATGCGCCCCCTTCGAGCTACGGCCAAGGCTTCGGCGGCATGCTGGACTTTGGCAGTGGATCGGAACACATTCCACGCCTGGCCAACACGACTTCGACCTCGGGCGACGTGTCCGAGGTCGAGGATGGCCTGGGCGGAGGCGATGGCGACTTTGACCCCAGATACGGTGGCGGTGGCGTCGGCAACAGCGGCTTCCTGCGGCAGGGCGGCGGCAACCTCGGCAGCATCGACTATGACAGCTTCTACCACAAGAGCGCCGAGGGCGCGGGCCTCATCGCCGGCGCCATCTCCATGGTGGAAGAGGACGCGGCGTTTTGGATGCCCAACTACAACGAGGGCATCGCCCCCTTGGACGAGGCACCGGATCCGCTCAGCACCACGTCCATTGGGGGTTTTTGGGAGATGTGACGGGGATATATATTTGATTTGCGTTTTCTGTTTTCCATGCATGCAATACCCAGCGAGAGCGGCGGCTTGTTCTGATTCTTCTTATATAAAAAATATGGGATGGGAGGCAGAGCTTGACTTTTTTTTTTCTTTTCGTTCTTCAACATCTTCCGCTGGCAATGACGGACCCCCCCCCCTTTTTGGCCATTTCGTCAGGCGCATGATTTACTTGCGATCCGGCTTCTCACGACAGCATGTGTCTTGCACCTAGATTGCACGATGCCTGTTTGCAAGATCTTGCAGAGCGGCGTTTCCCCTGTTCTGGCGAAGCTTCCGGCCGGTTGTCAAGCGTTGGGCTCCTTGCCATACACGCGTACACATCCCTACCCGCGTGCTTTTACTGTTGTGGTCTTGTTTTTTCCTTCGCCTGGGCTTTTTTGCCCTTTTTCATTCTGCAACTGAGCAACGATGACGTCGCATGATGGATAGACACGACCGCATAGTTTGTATTTCTGGTTCATTTTTATTCTCGTCGGTTTGGTTCTTTCAGGGTCTGGCTTAAGGAGAGGGAGGGAAAAACAAAAAGTAGGCTTGACATTTGGAGTTGGTTGTTTTTTTTTTCTTTCATGATCACTATTATTTTCGTCTTCTCACGATGACGATGGAGGTGTTGGCCTTTTATTTTTGACGACTTAGGCAATGACGATAGAACGAAGACGATGACGATGACTTGAGCCTCTCTCTGTCCCTCTTTTCTCTCTCCCAGTCCTCCCTCAACCTCCGTACTACGCTTCTTTACCTGGTCCCTCCTCATTTATCCAAAGCGGCGTCAGGGCAAAAAAGCCCGCACCGGTGGTTTTTTTTTAAAAAAAAAACCGGCCACTGTATGATCACAAGTTCTGCATCTCTCTCGCCTTGTGGGGAGAAGTTAACCCCTTCCCTCGGGGCCTTCCGGCGAGAGGGGAAAAAAAAAAAAAAAAAAAAACTTACTCCACACCCATCCCTACCACTCTCCCCCCCCTCCCACTCTGTAACACAGCAAAAGGAGAGGAAGGTCCCACTCGGCCCGACCCTCCTTTTCGGCTCCGGCGGCTCACCCTCTTTTTTTTTTTTTTTTTTTTGGTGGGGGGTTTCGGAAGGAGAGAGAGGAATGATGGAAGACGGGGCTGGCACGTGGGCTGTCGGCGCACGTGTGTGTGCGGCCATTGCGCCGTGTGACGGGGCCGAGGCAAGATGGGAGTTGTTATAAACGTACGGTTTAGGTAGTTGATCGATCGTACGTACATGAGACACAAAAATGGTGCTCAAGGCATCTCATGCCCTTTTTTTACATATGTATGCGCCCATGCGTACGTCCATTCTTGATCGTGCATACATGATGCCTGCTGCCAATGACTACCTACTGCTACGCGCAACTATAGGTCAAAGTGGTGTATATGAGCGAGCTTCGCCCGCCCTATCATTACACACAGTAGTTCTGGCGCTGGTCGACAGCAAGTTTGCCCTCCCTTCGCATGAGACATCGTCAGAGACCACCACAAGCAAAAGCCACACCGCTACTGTACAGCTAGTAAAGGTAGGGCGCGGCAAAGAACGAAAAAATTGGGGGGAGGGTGGAGGCACTTCTTCTCGCAACGACTTGCCGGGGCACCTCACATACAAACCATGGATGCCCTGTCGACCGATTTCGTCTTGGCCGCAACTCTCCAGTCGTAGTCCAGGCCGGTCGCGTGGGGCCTCACTGCACGCCCAAGTAGCCCGCCGCCAGGGCCGGCCCAAAGGCAACCACCTCGCCGTCGGCTGCCGTCATGCCCTCGTGCGCCGTCGCCAGGTCCGCCAGATGCTGCAGTCCTTGGCTGGCCGTCGCCTCCGCAGACGACGGCGGTCGCATATGCTCAGCCAGCCATGCCTGCACCCCGTCCCACTGGCCCTCCGGCGCCGCCTCCACCATGTCGTGAATGAGCTGCGTCGCCTCCTCGCGCGTCTTGTCCGTCTTGGACAGTTTCGTCAGGCACAGCGCCGCCAACGACGCGAAGTGGTGCGTTAGCGGGCTCCGCTGCTGCCCATCCGCCAGCAGCAGACCACTGAGCTCCCGCGCTGGCCACATCATCTCCAGCGCCGTCGCTCCCGGCGTCAACAGCGTCGCCAGTAGCCGGCAATGCCAGTATGCCAGATGCACCAGCGGGTACGATGTCACATCCACGTGCGCCGGAAGATCTTCCCTGTAGTCCTCCACGTAGTCTCTCAGCATTGTCGCCATGTTCGCGTCTGCCGCCGTCGCTCCGACTGGCATGCCTGACAGCACGTTTGCAATCTTGACGAGAACCTTGGATAGTCCTGCTCATCACCGCGTCAGCTCACGAGCCCGCTTGGGATCCGTCCCGCGTGCCACTCACTCGTTAGATAGAAGCAGATCTCGCCCACGACCGCTGCCAGGCCGGCCATCGCCACAACACTGCTGTCGGGAATCAACACCGGCTTTCCCGTCCCTGCCGCGTGCCAGCGGTCCATCAGGATCAGCGACCACCAGATCTTGAGCAACAGGGCATCGTCCGAGTCCCCGTCTGTTGCGTCCACCGTCACGAGCTTCCAGAGCTTCATACTATTTGCCAGCGCCACCGCCCGCGCCAGCAATGACGACAGCGTCGGAAGTTCTCGCCGGTCGGCATCTATGCTGAGTAGCAAGAGCGTCTGGGCGTGCACCATGTCCGACGCCCGGCTGCTCGGCACATCACTGTTCTCCCACTCACGTAAGAGGGCGTCAGCATGCTTGACATCGCCCGCAGTGCCTTGTTGCGCCGCCGTCACGAGTGCGATGCGGAACGCTTCCCGGAGAGACGACGGGCACTGTGACAGCAGCGACTGCATGCGCCAAATGGTGCTGGGTAGGATCGGAAACGCAGGTTGCATCGTCGTCAGGTACCTGTCGAGAAAGCCCATTAGCGACTGACTAGTCTTTTTCGTGTCGGACAAGACTGACTCCTTCAGGGCCTCCTCGTCAACGTCGAGCACTTCGTCGACGTCGGCCATGGAGGCATCCATCGAGGCCACAGGCGGCTTCGACGGAATTACTTCGGGCTTCATCGCCGACGGCTGCGGCGCCAGAGCGCTGTTCGCATACCCTTCATGGGAGAAGCCCTCGGACGAAGCTGATGGTCGAACTTCCGAGCCCCAGGGTGCCTGCCGAGTCGCCACCGGAGTGTTGACATCGCCTGTCGATATGCTTGAATACGGCCGTTTCCGGCTCAGATCATCGCCTGGCGTGACCTGGTCATGGCTTCGAGGACGGTCGGAGGCGAATAGCTTATCGATGTCGTCTTGCGTCAAGTTACCTTCCGACTCGAGCTTATTCTCGATGCTATGGATCCTGTCTGCGAGTTCCTTGATATACCTGCAGCCGGATTAGCCCGCCAGCAACGCAGTTCGTGCCGGAATTGGAGACCCTTTACCCCTTACTAGGACCTCGCTTTTGGGGCACCCGGCTGAACAAGCAGCGAATAGACGACCGCGCGCAGCTGGAACATGGATTCTCGCCAGAATCGGACTGTGCGTCACACTTGATTTTCTTGCGTCGGCACTCATCGCAGGCACGGGACACCTTGGAACGTTTCCGCGGCGGGATGCCGTCGTTGATCTGATACTGAGGCGGACCCACGGGCAGAGCCATATGGTCTGCAGTCGACGCGTCGTGCACATATGGGGAGGCCTGGTGGTGCTCGGGCTCGGGATGAGGCATGATGCTGCGCATGCCGTGCTCGTCAACGTTCATATTGGGATCCGTAGCCGGTATCATGGGGTTTCCGGCCAGGCCATCGCCAAGCTGAGCGGCAAGCTGCAGCTCTTCCAGATTGGGCGGGCGCGAAACATGTTGCGGCGAGTCCGGTGGCGGCATCTGGCCCTGGTCTTGGGCCACATCCTGCTGACCGTGCTGCTCGGGGTGGTCTGCGTGCTCCGGCGGGCCGTCGCGGGCGTTGGAGTGGTAAAACGGCCCCGCGTCCATGGCTTCGGTGGTTGGCGACGGGTAGTGAAGGCCGGGAGCCTCTTCAGACTCGCCCTGCCTGCTCGGGCTCATAGCGGCGAGTGCGGCTGGGCGAGAGGGCAGAGCTACTTTGGCCCGACGCTGAGTCGCTGGGTAAAGGAGGTGGCGAGCTGCTTCCGCCGAGCCCCAACGCCTTTCCCTGGACGCGGTAACGCAACAGCCTCAGGCGGCTCGAGTCCTGACAAGTCGAAACCATGGTTAGCTGGTCGACGACAGTAATCGGAGCGCGGCCGGCCCCTCATATGGCCATCAGAGGCTGGTGGCGGAAGAGGAGCTCGACTCACTGCTCTAGGAGCGGCGAATGATAAATGCGATGGGCCTTGCCGCGTCCAACGGAAGAGGAAGAACTCGGCGCCGTCCGTGTCAGCGGTGGGTGTTTTGAACCCTGGATTTCGGCCACGGACAAGGAAAAATTTTTCGGATGAGGGGGCGGCGAAAGCTCGGCCCAGTGAGGGAATTGCCTAGGAGTGCTGAGTCATCACGGAGTTCCTGTTGTTCCGCTATCCGTTGAAGCTCCCCACCTCGCTCGGTCCGCTTCTGCTTCATCGCCGTCGATGCTCTGGCCCAAGACTGGCCCGCACGGACAGGAACTCTTTAGAACGGTCAAGACCTTCCCGGCGGCTCGGCAGGTAAGTATGTATGGGGTTTCAATCTCCCAGGAATCTCCCGCGGTCATGACTCCGTTGACGTGAGCGTCGGATGCAGCCGAGACGTGCATACAGACGCTTGTTTCGGCCTCATGCATTGCGCTGGATTCGTGCCACGTGCGCATCGCGAGACATCCCGTGCTGCCTTGGATACCTACACCTACCTGTTCCTTGATCCTTACACGCGTACGACGTCGACCGTAATGGCCTCGCGCTGCCGGGACTAGGGCGCCCGCGTATGGATTCTGCGCCACTGGAAGACCTCGCGCGCCTTACGGCATGGACGCAATCGAGCTGCAGAAGTGGACGTACATTCAAGACGTGCCGGACGACATAGGCCCTGTGAGGGACCTGCTTCGCACTTACTGCAGCATCGCTGAGCACGAAATCGACTGTCGCCTGCGGCGTGCGGTGAGCGTTGCCGTCCTCGCCTGTCCCCCCCTCCCCATAACTGACCCCCGTCGCAGCGCGAAGACGCCTGGTGTGTCGCGCGCTGTCCCTCGGTCGGCCGCTGGAGGTTTCTCTGTCTGTACGACGGCGAGGACCCCTGTTACCGGCAGGTCGTGTTTAGGCTCAGCGTCCCCGGGTCGCGGGATGTCTTCCTGGACCTAGGCTGCTGCGTCGGCCAAGTCTTACGCCAGCTCCGCGCCGCCGGGGTCCCGGGGCCTCGGCTGATAGGAACCGATATCAAGCCCGAATTCATCGACATCGGTTACGACCTATTTGGCGATCGGGACAGCTTGGGCGCATCCTTTGTCATCGGTGACATGATCGACCCCGATGATAGCCGTCTCGACCAGCTGCGCGGCGCCGTCACCATCATCTACGCCGGCAGTTTCTTTCATCTTTTCAACTGGACACAGCAGCTGTACATTGGCAAGCGACTGGTGAGCTTCCTTAAGCCGAACACCAAGAACGGCCTCGTCTATGGTAGGCACGTTGGCACCACGCGGCCCGGGGAATTGTTGGTAGGTATCAAGTCGGTGTTCCTGCACAATCAAGACAGCTTCCAACGGCTCTGGGACGAGATTGGCAGCTTGACCAAGACCCGTTGGAAAGTCGAGGTTGAGACGACGCAGGAAGCCGTCTGCTTGCTGCAGCGACTCCAGAAACATCTGCGGCCGGTGAGCTTTATAGTGTACCAGATATCGTGAGTGAGTGAGTGAGTGGGTGAGGAAGAATTAGAGTGTTCACATTTGACGAGGAGTAAGTAGATAGAGTTGTTGACTCATGGCAGAATAACAGCGTACTGATTATGTGTATATATCGAGGGGATTACATTTTGGCTGGCCTTGCGTCCCAACATAACGAGGAATGCCATGCGGCCAGTCCTAGCCCGCTAACCAGAAAACCATGACCGCAGCGATTTCCTCCCCGCTCCTCTACCGCTTGCTTGCATCAAATTGCTCTCGTCCGTCAAGAACTGTCGAGTCTGACACGCCTGTGTAAACCTTGGACCTGTTGGCAGCCGTAGGGCTGGCAGCTCTAGGGTAGGCCGATATCAGCCCCTCACGCCCCCCAGTGGCCCCAGTGCTGCCCCACCGCGGCTCAGGCTCGTCCGCCTCGATTAGCATCTCGTGACTTCATTTTATCCCTTACCTTATCCCTCGGCCTGCCTGGCCAGCCCTGCGCCTCTGGGAAGACGAAGCCGTGTCTTTCTGCTCCGAACCATTTCGCGACCGAGTCGCAACCGGCCGCTTGAAGTTTCCTCCCCAAACTATGCTTCTCGGGAGAATGACCTGTCAGCCACCATGGATGGAGACTGGGACGAGGTGAGGTCTTCGCGTCGCTCGTTGACGCTGCATCGTCACCGCTGACGCTCCGCCTCTTAGGTCTCCCGCATACCTTTCCCGCCCGCGGGCATACATGCGATGCCGACACCGGTGACTACGATGACATTTGACACCTCACAAGAGCTGCTCTGGACGGGAAACGACTATGTACGTGGCCCACAATCTCCCTCATCTCGCCGTGACGTGTCTGACTACTCAAATAGGGCCGCGTCACGTCCTTTCTCGGGACTGAGCTTCAAAGATATACGTCGTTCAAGGCCCATCTGACTCCAGACGGACCGGTGCGACAGATCTTGGTCAACGACAAGGGAGTGATAGCCTTGGGCTCCAAAGACGTGCACATGGCCTCGAGAAGAGGCTCGCCGACATGGCACATCAGGTGCGTCTTGTCCACTACTTCCGCTAGACCCAGTCTGAACCAGGGCGCATAGGCACGATGAGATGAGCGACCTACGATGCATGAGCTTCACCTCCAAAGGAACCTCCGAGATTCTCGCTGCTGGGCTACAGAACAAGATGTTCGTCATCGACCTCAATAAGGGCGAGGTCGTCGAGCAGATGCCTACGGATCACCATTATTCCTCCATGAAGCGAGGCCGTTACATCTGTGCTGCCACCAAGAATGGATCCGTCCATCTTCTCGACCCCGTCAGCTTCTCCGTTGTCAAAGTCTGGAACGCTCACTCGGCGCTGGTCAACGACATGGATGCGCAGCACGACTTCATCGTCACATGTGGGTATTCCTTACGACAGGGACAGAACTACATGCTGGATCCGTTCCTCAACGTCTTCGATATCAAGAAGATGTCCTCAATGGCCCCGATCCCCTTCCCGGCGGGAGCCGCCTACGTTCGAATGCATCCGCGGATGCTGACAACGAGCATCGTCGTGTCCCAGACAGGCCAGATGCATGTCGTGGACCTCATGAACCCCAACACGAGCAATGTCCGACAAGCCAACGTCCTTTCTTATCTGAGTATGTTTGAAATTGCTCCCTCGGGCGAAGCCATGGCGCTTGCCGATGCCGAATGCTTTATTCATCTGTGGGGCTCACCTTCGAAGCTGCATTTTGTCGACCTGCCGGCCCCGGTAGAGTTTGCGACTCCCGAGGAACCCATACCTCCTATCGACTGGACGCCAGACACGTAAGAAGACCCCGTGTGACGACCGAGCGACCAGAGACTGACGCGGCTACTAGGCCTTTGAACTCGGTCGGCCTGCCATACTACCGAGAAGCTTTGGCATCGGCTTGGCCCGACACCGTTTGCGACGTCGGCGCTCCCCCGACCCGGTTCGACGTGCAATTCGTCAGCAGCTTGAAAACGGCTGATTTCGGTATGTATGGCCGAAACACGCGCGGCGTCCGAAGAAATCAGGTCGAGGACACGCGCAACTTCAACAGATCAGCCAGCACCGGACTCAAGGCGCCCAAGTTTCTGAGCGAGAAGGCTCGTGAGTCGGCCAAGAGCGACATCAAGGGCTCCGACGACAAGACAGATGATGTCACCAGTCCGACGGGGGAAACGAATGCCGGAAATAAGAAATCCGACGTCCCCGTCATGTACAGGAACGTCGAGATCAAGTACAGCAAGTTTGGCGTGGACGACTTCGACTTTGGGTATGTGTCCCAGCTCGTGTGCGCGGCAGAGAGCTGACGGGGCGCAGGTTCTATAATAAGACGCGTTACTCGGGGCTAGAGATTCATATATCCAACTCATACGCAAACTCGCTTCTCCAGGTGATGAATTTCACGCCCCTGCTTCGCAACATGGCTTTACAGCACGCCGCAACGTCTTGCATCAGCGACCTCTGTCTGCTTTGCGAGCTCGGCTTCCTGTTCGACATGCTGCAGAAAGCGGACGGTTCCATCTGTCAAGCAACGAACCTGCTGAGAACGCTCAGCAGCCATCCTCAAGGTGAGCGAAGCCGAGCCATCTATCACCGAGGTGCGCCCTGTCGTGCTGACGGCCATGCAGCTGCTCCTTTGGGCCTTCTCGAAGAGGACTCGCACGGGTCGTCGTTGAATCTCATGCTGCAGGGCCTTACCCGCTTTCTCCTCGACAAGATCGTGGCCGACTACAAAAGCATGTCCCCCGCGTCATCGGCTCTGGAACAGGTACGTCCCCGCGACGTTGCGGACACTATGCAGACAGAGACTGATGCTTCTTGTCTCACAGGCTCTTGCGACGTCAGCCACGAGCTCCATCCGGTGTATGAACTGCAGGAGCGAGTACACGAGGCCCGGTTCGACCTTTGTCAACGACCTGCTGTACCCTTCGCTCGTGAGTTTGCTTTGCCCATCGCATGGCTGGTCCGTGGTTGACGACGACTCGCAGAAATCGTCCGGCCGCAACAGTAAAATTCCCCGTGTCACCTTCTCCCAAGTCCTCAAGAGCAGCGTCGAACGAGAGACGACGTCCAAGGGCTGGTGTGGCCGGTGTCAGCGGTACCAGACCATCGCGACGAGAAAGACGATTCACAGCATCCCAGCCGTCCTGATGCTCAACACGGCAATCACGAATCAGGAGCATCGGATGCTCTGGTCCACCCCGGGGTGGCTCCCTGACGAGATTGGCATCATCGTGGACCAAGGCCAGTTCTACTGCTATGAGGGGGAGGACCTCAAGCTTCACCTCCAGCGGGGCATGCATAGCATTACCGTGTACTCGCTGATTGGTATGGCCGTCAACATCGAGAGCGGTCAGGCGCAGAAGCCCCATCTCGTGGCCGTAGTCAACGGTGAGTTGCCCCCCCCCTTCTCTGGTTCCGGCGTCTCGTGCTGACCTGCAACGGCTAGTCGCACATGCCGAGCCCCGGTCGCCGGGACAGAGCCAGTGGCATTTGTTCAACGACTTCTTGGTTCGCTCCATCAGCACCGAAGAGGCTCTGACCTTTAACCAGTCCTGGAAGACGCCTTCGGTTGTGGCCTTTCAGATCAAGCAGGCGAACAACAAGATCGACAACGGCTGGAAGGACCGCCTTGATACATCGATCCTCTACAACGAATTGAGGTAAGCAACAGGCGTCGTCCGTCGTCGGTGACTGTGGATGATGCTGACCTGATGACAGCCTGGGCCTAGACGCCGAAAACCAGACGTATCAAATACTGGATCCCGAGGTGGAGCGTCCCGGGTCAGAGACCATCGTAGCCTTGGACACGGAGTTTGTGGCGGTGCGGCAGCCGGAAATCGAGATGAATTCGGACGGGGAGCGGGAGACGATCCGGCCCATCGTCTATGCGCTCGCTCGAGCGTCCGTCGTGCGTGGACAGGGCGAGAAGGAGGGCACGCCGTTTGTGGACGACTACATCGCCATCAAGGAGCCCATCGTCGACTACCTGACGTCGTATTCGGGCATCCGAGAGGAGGACCTCGACCCGCGCATATCCAAGCACAGCCTCCTGCCGCTCAAGATGGCCTACAAGAAGCTCTGGGTACTGCTCAACCTGGGCTGCAAGTTCCTGGGCCACGGGCTGAAGCAAGACTTCCGCGTCATCAACATCCACGTGCCCAAGGCGCAGGTCATCGACACGATAGACCTCTTCTTCCTCAAGTCGCGTCTCCGGAAGCTGTCGCTCGCCTTTCTGGCCTGGTACCTCCTCAAGGAGGACATACAGATGGAGACGCACGACTCCATCGAGGACTCGCGTACGGCGCTCAAGCTGTACCGCAAGTACCTCGAGTTCCAGGACGCCGGCGTTCTCGACACGATGCTGCAGGACATCTACCGCGCCGGGCGCGACGTCAACTTCAAGCCTCCGCGCAAGGACGGCGCCGAGGTGCAGAGGACGGACACGCCGCCGCCGCTACCTGTCGAGGGCGCCGCCTCGGCTCCCCTCCTCGTCGCGCCCACGACCCCCGTCCGTAAGGCTTCTAGCCTCGCGGCGCAGTCTGTTGTTGCCGTTCCGGTCGGATCCTCGGCCGCCGGGTTCGGCTCCGGTTCTTGGACGCCGGGCAAGGGCTCGCCCCTGAGGTGAGGTTTTTGGACGTGTGACGGTTCCGGGAACCCGTTGGGCCGTTGGGGAGAGAGGGGGGAATGCGCAGTTGTTTCGTGGCAGGCTTTTGATCTTTGCAGGCTTGTATCTGATGGGATGAAGTAGGTAGTTTGATGGTCTGTCCTGATGAGTCGGGCTCTGTTGAGGTAGCGTCATGGTGAGAGAGGCTGGCTTGTCTTGGCCCGGAATGAAGATGTCGTTTTGGCTCGAACCCATTTCTCTCTCTCTTTCTCACTCACATTTCTCCTCTCCTCTCTTCCTCTCTCCCTTTCTCGCACAATCCTTTTCCGTCAGCTCTCAAGTTCAGTAGAAATCGATTTCGTATCCCGCAAGCTCCCATCTATGCCTGCCACTTTCGCTCTTCCTAACCCGAACTTCGTCCCAGATTCCGCACATCATAGTTGCGTTATTCAACGAATACTCCCCGACCTTGGCTGACCTTCCAACGTGCCCCCCTCCCCCCCCCTTGACCATCCATGTTCTTTTCTCACCCCCTACCAAACCCCCCCCCTTTCCTTTCGCTTACTCTCCCGCTTACAGAACCCCATCCTTCGCTCAAAATGACGTCCGGTTACACCCCCCCCCTCCTTCCCCCCTCCGCTGCATGAACCTCTGCTCCCGCTCACAATTAAAAAAAAAAGAAGACACCCTTCTCCTGCTGACAAGAGACTCATCGCCTTCATGTCCTAACAAGTGAAACCGATGGCGAACGGCTTGGCCGGAGGGTCGGAGGATGGGGTTGCACAAACTTGATAGACGCTGTTTATGAGTTCCGGACATTGAAGCCTCGCAGCGGCTCACGTCGTCGACGAGCCCGCTTCGCGTCAGCTCCGGCTGCTGGATAGGCGACGAGGTCGCGGCAGAGCAGCGTAAACCCTGTTCGTCAAATGGTCTCGTCGTTGTCGACGCGCTTCTTCATCGTCGTCCGGCCGTCGAGCTCCTGGGGCTAAAGCTCGGATTCGGCACCGTTGGTGGACATCTGCATGGGGCTGCCGTTCCGGTTCTGGCGCTGGTGCAGGCGCGCGTTGCCGGGCGGTCGGCGGCGGACCATGACGCGGCCGTTCATGTTGACGTTACTGCTGTTCGTGTTGCCGTCGTCGTCGTCGTCATCGTCAGAGTCGTCGTCGTCGTCGTCAGAGTCGTCACCAAACTGCTCGGCGTAGTTGCGAGCCTCATCGAGCTCGTTGACGTCGTAGGGCCGATCACGCAGCCACTGCATGCGAGGGCCAGAGCGGGCGCGCTCCGATACGCGGAAGCCGTAAATCCGGGGCTCGTAGATGTGGCCGGGCCCGAGGCTCGGAGCAATGTTCTTGGAGAAGATGCCGTTGAGAATAGGCTCGTCAGCGGTTATCCTTGACGTCCCGGGCGACAGAACGTCAGCACCACGCTTGGTGAGATCATATTCGGGAAAGGTAAGGAGGAAGAGGGCGCCAAAAGTGCGGCCGAAGAAGGCACCGTCAACGGTCTGAAATCGGCTATTGGGGGGGACGTAGACGTCGAGACACGAAGGACAGAAGAGCTTGACCGTATCCTCGCCCGGTATGTCGGAGAGGCCAACGGGCAAGGTCCTAGCCATTTCGCAGTGGGTCCGCGGGCAGCAGCCAAAGTGTCCAAGTTCGTACTTCTCGCTCATCTGTTGGATACCGGCACGCGAGCATATGAAACGCTGATGGATGAGGCCGTATAGCATCTCGGCCGAGGACTCGACGACGGACAGGTCGCTGAGCGGGTTGCTGTGTCTCCGCTGACCGGGATGCCTGCCGGCCGCACGGTCCGGGTCTTCTGGCAAGCCTGACTCGTTCTCTTCGTCCATGTCTTCGAGGTCATCGTCTTCGTCTTCGTCGTCCTCGGGCTCGACGTCGAGGATCATCTGGACAGTGTCAGCGCCAGCAGTACGCCAAGGTTTCTCGGTAGCTACCTCAAGAGCCTCCTTGTACAAGGCGACCTGCGACTGCAAGCCGGTGAGGTTGAAGTCGTCCTCGATAAACTCCTCCGACACCTCGGCAAAGTATTCGTGGCCCAGCAGGGCGCAGAAGCTCGAGATCCAAGAATCGGCAACACCCGAGGACGTTGACATGACGTCGACAGCGGCGCAGAGCGTGGATGGCGAGGGTGAGGAACGAGGCGAGCGCGTCGCCGAGATAACAGATGGCCTTCGATGCCCTCAACCTTGGGAACGCGTGTATCTGGTCAGGTCGATGCCGTTGCGGTTGGCTTCGCCCTACCGGATGCTTTGTTTTTGTTTTTTTTTTC
>LAZP02000165.1:22689-36164 GCA_001272575.2 Ophiocordyceps unilateralis | reverse complement strand
ATAAAATAGCTACGTAGTAGATGAAAAGTCGTATAGACAGGTCACTGTAATACGGATGTTTCTTTTACTAGCCTAACACTATGTTGACCCTAACGCCACTTGTAAGATCGACTGTGGACCCAACACTCTGTTGTCTACTTTTCCTCTCACAGACCCTCTGACCACAGCACGGGGTGGCGCGCTATGGTAGGTAGGTAGGTAGCCAACGTGCGGCGGGGGAAGTGCCTACCTACCTAGTCAGATGCCCCCACAGCGTCTGCCGTTAATCCATACCTAATTCTAAGCCGAAGGTTAGCAGCTCATTTAGAGGGGCGTGCAGTTACATAGGTGCTCCCATAACCACCTCGCTCGTCCTTGTGAGCCCGCTTAAGGTCATCGAGACAAGCCGACATCACTCATCTCATTGCTCCGTCACATTCTCCATGGCTTCATGCTGCAAAGTTCTCGATTGGCCAATGCAGCCCGGTCCTAGCTTGCCCATGAAACACGCCAATGGACTGTTCTATTTTCCCCGGAATTGACGAAACGATTCGGTGGGGGGCTTGTTCAGGGAAGCCCTGGCTGGAAATGAACCAGCTTGTTGAGAAGCGCAAACCAAGGGCCGAAACTCATGCGGCTTCCCTCAAGACGAAACGCCTTGGCGATTCCCTCAACCCCGCCCCCCCGCGGCATCCAAGCGGCGCCACATACCAGACGGCGTGACTGACTCACATGATGGTGCGTTTGATGCGATTGAAGCATATTGGCCGTATTGTCTTAGCCCCCGTCGCGCAATCGCACCGGCATCCCAGCTCCCGCGCCCGCAGCTTGTCGAGTTGCCCGCTTACTTTCGGCACCAGTTCGCCGCGCTTCAGGGATTCGGCTGTCGGCCCATACGGACAGTACTGGAGCGTGTCGTGCACGTAGCCCACGTCGGAGAAGTGGTGTACCTCCTCGGGGCGCAGTAGCATGGCGACGGCGAGGCTATGCACGGGCGCGTCGCCCCAGCGCTCGTAATAGAAACCGCCGTCTCTGTCGAGGAAGTGAAACAGACGACGGTACTCGGCCGAACGGTAGAAGCCCATGTCGGCAATCTCAAAGTTGGTCCAGAAGTGGCACAGGTTCCAGGCCTCACCGTACGAGTCATGGTTCGGAAGAAACCTGCGTAGACGCCGCAGCGGCCACGGGAGGTACGATGGGCTCTTCATGGCCGTCCAAAGCGACGAGGCGGGAAGCCGCCTCTCGGTCTTGTAGCGCGACAGCTTGTGGAAAAGAGAAGGTGCAGTCGTGTCGCCCTCCCAAAGAGCCATGGTGTAGCCGTAACGCTTGCGGTGGCGCTCCATCTCGACGAACGGATCGTATGTAATGGCGCAGGTAAAGGAAATGTCGGGCTCCACGCGCCAGTACCACTTGTAGCCTCGCAGAGCCGGGTGGTCGTAAAAGAAGCCCGACTGGAAGCGACACATGTGGTGGTAGCTCTCCTCGCCGGCGTACCTGACGCCGCGGTTCTGCATCTTGAGCATGCTGCTCCGAGCCTTCTTTCGGTCGATCCAATCCGGATACCCCCACATATCGGCGGGAATCGTCTCGAAGCTGGCTCGCGCGCCGCTGCTGTCCTCGGCCAAGACCTCGCCGACGGCCTCCACAAAATCAGACTCCCACGGCTGATCGTTGAGAAAGACCCAGGGGTAGGCGAAGTGACGGTTGAACTGCCGCTGCACGCTCCGCACGCTGGCTACGGCGCCGACCAGGTCGGTGTTCCGGGCGAGCATGACAAGGACGGCCTGCGCCCGCGCCGAGCCATTGAGAATCGGCTCCTGACAACCGATGTGGAAAGGCGGATCGAGGTTCGATGCCGGTCGAGAAATTGTCAGACGGCGGCGATGCGTCCAGACGTCTAAGACGACAAGCAATGCTATAACGAGCAACAGCCTCCACCGCAGCCAGACGGGCTGCCGCCAGCGTAGCAAACGGGCCATGCCGGGCTACTGACGCTGCTCCCGAGTTTGTTTAAGCAGTGCTTATGCTGCTTCCGAGCTTGAGCAACCGATTTTCGGGCTGGTGATGATGCTTCTTCCAAGCTTAAGCACACGGCTTCCCTTCCAAGCCGACGGTTTGAGGCGGCGCGGCATTGCAACTAAAGCTGTCCCTCGTCAGGACCATCTGTGCGGTCGGATCAGTGGGAATTTCAACTCACCTCAAATCCGTGTGTCCGCATCGTCCATGCTCCTCGGCTGCGTCGGAGTCCTCAAGGAGCGTGCTCGAGGGGGCGCGATGAGTCCCTGAGCGAGCGTAAAAGTCTGGGGTTACCGACGGGGTACCTGTGCTCTCAACCTACTAGGGTTTAGGCTGAGCGTCACGTGCCGCCCGCAGCCGTGCGCCTGCGCTGCGCCTGCGTGCGTGCCCTGTGAGCCGCCATCTAGCAAGTCTGAGCGTGTTCTACAGTGACTTGTCAGGCGAAACGAGCACGCGCATGTACTTTCGCTTACAATCTATGCGGACAGTTGACATGGGTTTGCTCGTTTCTCGTGGCAGGCCACTGTACCAATCAAGCAAGGTAGTTGGTACATAATTGTGCATGCAAGGGGCGTATTGCCGCTACTGAAGACATGATGACACCTGGAAGTGCATACAACGGCAAAGGAGCCGTCGATGTACGATATCGAAAGCGTCTAATTTACTAGGTAGGAATTACCCAGGGTTAAAGAGCCATCTACCTACCTACCTACCTACCTACCTACCTACCTACCTCTACCAAGGTAGGTAGGTAAGTCCCGTGGGTAAAACTGTCAAATCAAATGAAACCATCCATCAGCTTGCGGCTGCCGCCTCTAGCAGACGAGGTTCGTGTCGTCGTCGGCAGGGGCCGCCGCCCCCACTTTGGACTTGGGCGCTGCCTGGGCTTCGGGCTTCTTCTCAGCGGCAGGGCCAACTGCGATACGACTTTGCTCGGGGCGGAGGGAGGGTGGGAGTTGGACATGACCATGTTGATGGCGGCGGTGAGTGCAATCTCATTGTGAGTCTCGACCTCAACGACCGCCTTGAGCGCCGGGTCCGCCTTCTTGGCCGGCACAGCCAGGCACTTCTCGAGGACTTCTCCGGCGGGGGCCGTCTGGGCCTCGGGGCAAGTGAGGCAGTCCTTGGGCTTGGAAATATGCTCCTCAGTCGCAGGAGTGCGCTCGAGCGTCACCTGTACAATATCTTTGACCGGAGCTCCGCAGACGGTCCTCATATCTCCGACCTTGCCAACGGCGAGGCATGGGGCACAGTAACGCTCGGCGGTGACGACGCTCGCGTTGACCGACGCGGAGGCGGAGAGCGATGCCTCGACGAGGAAGGTAACGAGTCCAATGGGAGTCTGAAAAATTTCGTTGGACTGGAAGAGCTCGGGAGCGGACTTTGGGGCGCCAGGGCAGTACTGTTCCTCGGTCAAGGCTTTATCGGACTCGGCTTGCTTCTCAGGGGTGATGGTTGCAGGGTAAGGACTGAGATTGGCCCTGCTCTGAAGGAAGGCCCAACGGCTTTCGACTGTCCCGTTTTTGCTAGCCGCTTGGTCGACCTTCTGAGACCATTCCTTGGTCTTTTCCTCGGAGTAGAAGTCGCGCCATAGGGCACTCTCGGCCTCGGAGTGGATGCCGTTGGCGGCCTTGCACTTGAAGCAGCATTCTTGAGCGGCTTTGTATCCCGAGGCGTCATCCAAGAGGGCATCACGATAGCGCTGCATCTTGACGGCCTCGAGGCTATCGCCTAAAGTCTTGGCCCTGATGCTCGCCTCGATGTTGATCTCCCGTGAGCACGGAAGCGACGAGCTGCCCGTTGGTGAGCCGGGCTTATCTGAGCACCTGTACCATCGTTCCCGGACGTGTGGCGGAATATTCTTGAGTGCTGGATCCACAGGCTGGACCACATCAGGAGTGGTGAGGCTACCCTGGGGAACGGCTAGGACGACCTGCACGGCGACGAGAGCGCTCAGCCAGGCGAGTTTGCTTTGATGCATGATGGTTGAAAGCTGCGACTAAGGCGAGTGGACAGAAGCGACAGAACAGAAACGAGTGGATGGAAGTATGAAAATGAGAAATAATGTCATGAAAGACGGCAGTGTACGATGACACAGGGGAGAAGGTGGGTTGATGAAGCTTTTTAGTAGTGAAGGTGTTCATCCCCTAAAACGCCCCTGGGGCCACAGTCATAGATCTGACCTCGAGATGGACGCTATTCTCAGATTCCTCTTCAGGTGAGCAGATGAGCAGGGTGACGCTAGTTTACTTCAAGAGTTGGGCTTGATCAAACGACCGCAATGCATTAAAGTAGGACGGTGGGCTGGACACGGACACCTTCATCTGTGTCCTGGACCGTGTGCAACTCGGAACGCAGACGAGCGTAGCGAACAATGTGAGCGACGATTGATAGCCTCAGGCGTTTGATTTTGGTACAAATCACTTCGTGAGGCTTCTTTGAGGAAATGGAAGAAGCAAGCGACGACATTCCTGCTTCTCTTCTACTGTGTGCTGTGGCCCAGGCGGATAGCCCGCTTGGTGATGGAGGAGATTTACATGCCACTAACGGTGGGTGGAGGATGTTACCTGATAAGCTGCTAGAAGCTACCGCATCGTATCTGAAATTGAAGACGTGAAGAATCCCCATCCTCGCCATAGACTCCCACCGTTGGACTGATGAGTTGCGGCTTAAGCAGCGGGGCTCACGTGAAATCGAAGATTAGGGGGGATCCCGGATTGCTACATCAGCCCCGTTATTGAATGAATGCGATTATCGAGGCCCCGCATACAATATCGAAGCATCCCACCAAGTCTCGGTCGAGCCTCACGATCAACCCATGCCCATAAGCCTCCACAGAGGTGGCGGACAACGTCGATCAACCTGAAGCATCACACCAAAAAAAAAGCTATCCATAGGTCCCCTCTCCCGTTCCAGTGCCCCCCACCCCCCCCCCCTCCCCTTGCTTCGTCTCTGCCAATCGCCTCCCTCCTTCGGGTCGCCAACACGCCCGCCATGGACGTCTCGCCGCTCGTCAAGGCCCACGACCACGCCCGAGCCGCGGCTGTGGCCACGCGCCAGGCCTCGGATACGACTGTCGCCATCAGTGAGCACACGCAGGCGGCTGGCGAGTTCGCCAATGCCACCAGCCACACTACCAGCCTCGAGGCCCTGAGGACGCTCAAGTTACTCGAGGAGCACCATACCCGGCTGGCCGCCCTACTGAAGCTGCCGCCCTCGTCCTCGTCTGCTGCAACCTTCACCGCTTCGAACTCTACGGACGATGAGCTTTCGAGTGAAAAGTACCACCCGACGCCCGACAAGACCCCGCCCGCTGGCGTCGTCGATGGAGGAGGAGGGGCCTCTGTTACTCGCAAGGACGCTCCGCCGCGGGGCTCGCACCCGCCTCGCTTCGCCCCTCGAGAGATGTCGTCTTCGATTGCCAGCAACTTGGCTTCCGCCAGAGGCATCCGTTCCAAGTACAGGGGTCAGCCCCTCAGCCCGAGCATTTCCAACGATCAGGCTCCTGGCAATGTCGACCCCCATCCCCGCAGGGACGGCTCCAGGGCCAAGATGCAGACCATCATGGATCACCAACAGACGGGCAAGCCGACTTGGGTACCGCCTATGCCCTCATCGCCGCCGCAAAAGCCGCCGGCGCCGGCGCCGCCAACCATGGTGGTTTCTTCGCCCAGGACAGAGGCTGACACTGTCGAAGACGGGGGCTATGCGCGTTTCTACAGTACCTTTGGGAGCCTCATCACCAAGATATCGGCGCCATTGGCCTTCGCCGGCTTGCCCCTTATCCAAGAAGAGTCGTACCTCGCGTCGGAGGCGGCGGAAGCCTTGCAACCCTCCGCGTCCACCTCTTCCCCTTCCACGACGGCGAAGCGCACCTACCCACGGCCGCACAGCTCCGGCACCCTGGAACCGGACCTCTCCAAGATATACTCCAAGGCCACCATGCGGGCGCTGTCCAGGGAGGGCCACAGCGCGAGCGACTCGTTTTACGTTGTGCCTACCAGCGGACACACCATGTCCTACGCCAACATCCTGACTTACGCCGAAAAGGAGAAGCGCCGGCTCGAGGCATCCACACAGGGCGAGCTCACGGCGGCTGGCGACGACGACGACGACGACTTTGTCGACGCGCGGGAAACTCTGATTCCGCTATCGCCCGGGACCAGACGCAAGTTTCTGCGAGTCCACAGTGAGAAGGAGCTACGCAATACGATTGAGGAACTCAGCCTCGAGAACAGGTCCCTCAAGGACATGCTGGACAATGTTTCGAAGCGCCTCCACGCCTTCGAAGCGAGCTCGCAACACTCGGCCATGGCCCTTGCCGAGAGCTATCGCATCATGCGACCAGGCTCGCCGAGCTCGACGTCGAACGGCGGCGGCAGGCAGTTGGACGATGCCATGAGGCGCAAAGCGCATGATGCCGAAGAGCAGCTGGTGGCGGTGATGAAGCAGATGGAGCGGCTGGAAAGAGACAATCGCAAGATGCAGAGGACGCTCGACAAGTACCGCGAAAAGTGGGAGAAGCTCAAGGCCGGGGCCAAGGCGCGCAGGGAGGCGCAGGTCGGGGATAGCGTCGAGGATGCGCGGCAGAGCTGAGTGGACGGCGAGGGGGTGCAAGATGACGTGTAACAGCGAAGGAGAAGATTAAGCAGAAGATTGGAGAAAGAGAAAAGCGTCTAGTTCCACCAGAAGCTGAGACTGAAGCTGATGCTTAGGCTCCGCACATAATGCCACCATCCGATGGGGATCAGCAAGCTGTCTCCCGGCTGCAGGATGCACTCCCTGTACTCTACGCCCTCGAGTGACGGCTGCTGCTCAGCGGTATGCCGGCCCACAGGCGAATGGTCCCAGCCCTCGAGGAGACCGAGATCAAGACGGCTGGTATTGCTCATATCGACGCCGAGCTCGGCCCCTCGGGGATGCATGCTCGGCGTGGCGTCGGGCGGGTAGAGGCGGACGTACTTTGTGCCGACGACCTGGCAGAGGAGGTTGTAATAGCCGTCTGTGTGAAGGGGCGTGATGGTGGCGGCCGGACCGAACCAGGCGTTGAGCTGGGGAAGGTCGAGAGGGGGCTGGTCCTGGCTTGGATCGGTGGGATGGCGCGGGACCGAGGCCCAGCAGAAGTCGGGGACGGTGATGTCGCGGCGCAGGGAGGGGATCTGATGGAAGAGGTTGTGCTGGGCGAGGTAGCCGGTCTGGCGATGCTTGCGATGAACATGTTTGCCGGCATCGGCATCGGCATCGGCATCGGCATCGGCATCAGCATCAACATCACCATTCGGCTCCTGTCTGCTGCCGGCGTCGACAACGTACTCGGCCAGAAAGCGTCGGAAGGGCATCAGCTCCTGGCCCCACCCCTCATCGACGTAGCTGCGGCCAACCTCGACCGGGACGAGACGCCGTCCGCCCAACGTGCTGGAGAGAAGGTAGTCTGGCTGACTCCAGGGCCGGTCCGTGAGGGCGGGCCAGCTTTCTATCAGATCGGTGAAGACGACGGGCTGGCCACCGGTTTGGACATGCTGCTCGAACCTGTCGAGCGTCCAACCCCGAAGACGCGGACATGCCTTTTCGGGCGTCACGGGTGGACGCGGATTGGGCTCGTGAGTGGAAAAGGTTGGAGGCTTCGTCTTTTGCCGCTTCGCACACGGCTCTTTCTCTCCTTCTTCCGTCTGGCACGTCTCCTCTAGAAGCAGCATCGTCAATTCCACCCACTGCAAGTCCAAGCAATCACTAACACCGCCCGTGGTAATAAGCACGCGATCAAGCTTCTCGACCAAGAAATCCAGCGCGTCATCATCGCCCGCTAAGGCACCTTGGACGCGCAGGAGACGCTCGTACGTAGACAGGACGAGCGCATCCGTGTACAGACAGCGCCAGCTGCGCGGCACGCAATCGTACCGGTACGCGTATAGCCTACTCAGGGCCACGGATGCCACGTCATCCAGTCGCTGCCGCAGCAGATCTTGCTTCACGTCCTTTGCTGGCAGTCGGGCTAGGAGGTCGGCTTGGCGGGAGAGGAGCTTCTCCATGGCCATCAGTCGTGCTGGACACGCCTCGTTCTCATCTTTTTGCCGGCTGGCAATGGTCCTTGCCGCCTCGCGGTATCGAGATAGAAGTCGTTGATGGGCCTGCATGGGCGAGAGAGAAGGAGAGAGAGAGAGAGAGAAGTTGAAGATGGTGAGGTCGTGAGGTGAAGACGGAGGTGCGATGCCATCAGGACTACTCGCCCCACCTCGGTTCACTTCCAGGTTACGTCATGGCACTGACTGTTGTTCTATCTCTATCTGGTCCCTTATTTTTTTTTTCCCTCTCCTTTCCTCCACTCGACTTGGCCTGTTTGTTCAGTCCCGCAACTTGCAGACATGCCATGAATCCACCAAGTCTTCAATCTCTGCCATCTATTAATTTGCCCGTCCTGTTGTTATTTGGTCTTTATTTCTCAACTTTTTATCTCTGTCTCTCTCTCCTCCCATTTTCTTTGACAACCCCCTCTTGGACTCTTTGCGCTTCTGTCTTGTCACTCTGTTTCAATTCATTTTCCTAGACGTAACGTTAATAAGAGAACCAGCTTTTGACATCTTTCAACCGTCCCACCTCCGCTGGCTGCAATCCGGTAGCCACGTATGACTGGCTTCGGAGAGCTTCTCCCAAAGATTAGGCAAAACGGCTTGTTTTTCTGCATGAGCCAGGCTATGCTTCTCCAGAAGTGCTCGTAGTCTCTGGGAAGCATAGGCCTCGCCAAGTCCACAGCCCTGCCGCACCCGCCAACTTCGGGACAGCTGTAGGACTCCCGGGTTGACTCGAAAAGCGCAAAGCCGAGTAGGCCGCTCCACTTGCTTGTTTCCCAACGCATAGACTTGTACGTCTTGAATCTGGGTCGGTATTTTGGGTGATTTGGCATCTGAAGCTCGGGAAGGTAGTTGCGAATTTGCTGATAGGAACTGTAGTTTGCCTTGAAGCAAACCGTCATGTTTTCTCGCAACGTACTGTTGGGAAAAGTGGGAAATCTGTAATACATGGCCTTGTCGCTCAGTGCCGGATTGATCAAGTAGGCAGAAATGGCCCCGATAGTATCCTCATAATACGGGAAGACGTTCATGTCAGTAGCAATCCAGCACACTCTTCGCCGTAGCACTCCGCCTTCTAAAACCCATGAGATGAACGACAAGTAGCGCTCATCAGAGACGAATCCAAGTTCTGCTAATATGTCATCTATGATCCTGTATCTTCGCTTACCAGCTATCGGTTCCATAGCCTTGATGAAGTCGTCTGGAAACATTTCCACAACAGCCTTGACGCAGCCCCTAGTCACACATAGTTTCTTCGTGTTGTACGTGGTCTCATCGAAGACTGTATATGTCAGAAACTCGGACAAGGTTGAGTCCTTCATTGCACCGCAGCTCAGCTTTTCCACTTTGCTCAGCTTCTCGTGGCCTTCAATGCATGATGGCAAAACACCAAAAGGAAGAAGGATGCCGACGCGCATTCTAAAAGGGCATTCAATGTTCCTTGAAAGGGATGGAAAGAGGTCTGCAGACTTCAATTAAGCCCGTTCTTGGAAAACCTGTGTGTATACTATGGGATAAACGAGGAACGAATTAATAAAATATTGACTCCACTCAACATATTAGAGCCAAAAAAACGTGGAAAGAGGCATTAGTTATAGAAGAACTGAAACCTTTTGAGTTTTTCGTTCTACGGTCGAAATACTCGACGAGACCAAAAAAAAAAAACAAATGAGAAATAAAAGCGGCATAGTTTATTTTATCATATTGGAAGCTTAAATCGCACTAAATACTTGGGTAGAGCTGAAAGAACTTTTTATACTTTGTTTACTCCTCACTTTACTATAATATAACCTATAGAAGGAGTTACTTATCTATAAAAACATATTCGTACGTTTCTTCTCTCTTCCTACGAGATCCACTGCAGATAGACAAGAATAGAACGTGGCATCTCACGCATCCTTGTGTTTTGTATACGACGAGGTTTTCCGATGGCAACGCTGGCCGGCCGTCTGCGAAGCCAATCTCGATGGTACACATACACTAGTGGAAGAAGATGGCTCCTCTTGGTGTACTGACTCGATCAAGCGGTTCCTGATTGGAGACGTACGATATCTCGCTCGAGTAGTGGGTTGCCGAAAACGTCACCAAGCGTGACAACTATTGGATTGACGTCATCGATTATTAGTTGACGAAACTGACAACAAGTAAACACACAGTTTCTTGTATCTTCTCTTTATTAAAGTCTCTTTCTCTTGGTCGGCACGCGCGTCACCGAGCCGAGCAGCGCTCAATTGGCTTGCTAGCTTAATCAGGCAGCTAGCTAGGTAGCTAGGCAGGCATCCAGGTAGGAAGGAATTAGAGCGAAATTCTATCCATGGCGCATGGATGGATTCTGTTCTCCTCTCGTTCCTACGGCCCTACCTAGGTACCTACCTACCTAACTACCTACTAGGAGCTAGGAGGGAGGTACAGTGGCCTGCCACGAGAAACGAGCAAAATCATGTCAACTGTCCGTATGAACAGTAAGCGAAAATACATCTGCGTCCTCGTTTCGCGTGTCAAGTCACTATAGGTAGGGCTAGGGAGGTACGCCGGAAGATAGGCACCTACAGGTAAGTACTCCACGAACTTGAATACTCCTACACTCCTACACTCCTACCTTGGCAAGCACAGTGCACAATCCCCGGGCCGCCTTCACTGTGCACAAGTGTCCAATCAGCATCGCCATCTCCAGCAATCCGCCGGGGCAGCGCAGCAGGAAGGCGCAGAGCGGGTAGAGTACTTCGTACAGTGACTGCACTGCACATACATGATGCCTGCGCAAGCCTCAACAACACCGAAGAAAAAAAAAGCAACCAACAACCTCCCCATCCCACACAACCCCCCCCTCCCCCCCTCCTCTCCTCTCCTTATACCATTCAATCTAGGTAGGTTCTCATCAACTCTGTTCCACCTACGGTTTTTTTTTTTCCTTTTTTCCCCCCCTATCTTCACCCACTATCGCTCACCCCAAGTCAACCTAGCGCTAGAGAACCCTGGCGCTGTTTCAACCTGTTTCAACACTATCCGCTGCTCGACCTTCCAACATCGGACCTAGATTCCGACGCTGAATCCTCCTTGGGACGAGCCGCGTTCCGGCCTTCACTCGTCTCGCATCTCATGACGAGACCCGTTGGTTATCGTCGTCTTTGATCTCGGTCCTTGGTCAGTCACGATGCACATCAAGCAGATGCTCGCCGAGGCCGCCAATGGCCGCCAACCGTCCTTCTCGTTCGAGTACTTCCCTCCCAAGACGGCGCAGGGTGTCCAGAACCTGTACGATCGCATGGACCGCATGTACAACCTCGGTCCCAAGTTCATCGACATCACATGGGGCGCGGGCGGCCGCATCGCCGAGCTGACTTGCGAGATGGTGCTCCAAGCCCAGTCCGTCTGCGGCCTCGAGACGTGCATGCACCTCACCTGCACCGACATGGGCCTCGAAAAGGTCAACGACGCCCTCAACAAGGCCTACAAGGCCGGCTGTACCAACATCTTGGCCCTACGCGGCGACCCGCCTCGAGACCAGCAGGAATGGACCGCTACCGACGACGGCTTCCAATTCGCTCGCGACCTCGTCAAGCACATCCGCGACACGTACGGGAACCACTTCGATATAGGCGTCGCCGGCTACCCCGAAGGCTGCGACGACAATAAGAACGAGGACGAGCTGCTCGACCACCTCAAGGAAAAGGTGGACATGGGAGCCACCTTCATCGTGACGCAGATGTTCTACGACGCCGACAACTTCATCCGCTGGGTCGGCCGTGTCCGAGACCGCGGCATCACTGTGCCCATCGTCCCCGGCATCATGCCCATCGCCACCTACGCCAGCTTCATCCGCCGCGCCAACCACATGCAATGCACCGTTCCGCCCCAATGGATGGACGCTCTCGAGCCCGTCAAGAACGACGACGTCGCCGTCCGCGAGATTGGCAAGACGCTCGTCGCCGACATGTGCCGTAAGCTGCTCGCCAACGGCATCTCCCACCTTCACTTCTACACCATGAACCTCGCCCAGGCCACCCGCATGGTGCTGGAGGAGCTCGACTGGGCACCCTGCGCCGAGCGGCCATTGCACCACGCCCTGCCGTGGAAGCAGTCCAAGGCCCTCGGCCGCCGCGACGAGGACGTTCGCCCCATCTTCTGGCGCAACCGCAGTACCTCGTACGTCCGCCGCACCCAGGACTGGGACGAGTTCCCCAACGGCCGCTGGGGAGACTCGCGCTCTCCGGCCTTTGGCGAGCTCGACGCCTACGGCATCGGCTTGACCGGCACAAACGAGGTCAACCGCAAAAAGTGGGGGGCTCCGACGACGGTCCGCGACGTGGCAAACACCTTTGTGCGCTACCTTGACCTGGAAATCGACTCGCTGCCCTGGAGCGAGTCGCCCCTGACGGGCGAGGCCGACATGATCAAGCCCGACCTCGTCGCCCTCAACAAGCGCGGCCTCCTGACCATCAACTCGCAACCGGCCGTCGACGGTGTCAAGTCGTCGCATCCCGTCCACGGCTGGGGCCCGTCCAACGGCTACGTCTACCAAAAGGCCTACCTCGAGCTGCTGGTGCCGCCCGAGATCGTGAGCGAGATGATTCGGAGGGTCGAAGCCCGGCCCAGCCTCAGCTATTACGCCACCACCCAGGACGGCGACCTCATGACCAACGTCACCTCCGAGGGACCCAATGCCGTCACCTGGGGCGTCTTCCCGGGAAAGGAAATTGTTCAGCCCACCATTGTCGAGAGCGTCAGCTTCCTCGCCTGGCGGGACGAGGCATTCCGCCTTGGCACCGACTGGGCCCATTGCTTCGACCCGGGGTCCCCGAGCAGAGTACTGGTTGAGAGGATTATGAGCGAATGGTATCTCGTCAACATCGGTGCGTTCCCCGCCCTTCCCCCCTTTTCCCGCTCTTGCAAAACTCCCCTGTTACCGATCGTTTCATGAAACAGCCTGGGACTGACTCCTGTCTCTCTTTAGTTGACAACGACTTCCGCAACAACCGAGCCATTTTCGAAGTCCTGAACGACCTCCAAGTCAAAGACCTTGACGTCCCTCATGCCGCATGAAGCACATATAAAAAAAAAAAAGTTAACCTTTACTTTTGCATGAATCTCGAAGACACATATAAATTATCAAGACCGGGGGAAAACGGAAACAAAAAAGCGCGTGAACTTGGTTTTTTTTTTTCAACAAAAAAATCGCTACACGCACTCGCTCATTCAACAGGAACCCCCCTCTCCCCTCCTCACCCACCTGCATGAGGGGGAAGGTTACAACAACGGGCCGATGGTGTAGATCGGCCGGGAGGGAGAGGGAGAGGGAGAGGGATAGGGGGGGGAAGGGCAAAGAAGAGGATTTCTTCCTGCTCTTTTTTTTTTTTTGGGAGGGTGCTTGGCTTGTCCTGGTTTTCTTTTTCTTTTCTTTCTTTTTTTTTT
>LAZP02000165.1:312-22151 GCA_001272575.2 Ophiocordyceps unilateralis | reverse complement strand
GGGGGGGGGGGGGGGGGATATTCCGAGTGGCTGACAAGAGGTGGAGGGGGGAAAAGCTCACTAGATAGCGTCATCCCAGGCGTCGTCATCGCCGACCTCGTAGTCCATGTCCATCGGATGGTGCATCTCGACATCATACTTGGTAGGACCCTGACCGACGTCGTCGTCGTCGCCTCCGGCCGGCGTGTCGTCGGAGAGGCCCGGCGTGGAGCCGTCCGTCGACTTCATGGCCGTGCCTGGGCCCGTGACCCACGACAGGTCTAGTTTGCCGTCGACACCCGGGAGCTCCTTTCCGTGGAGACTGTAGTAAAACTTCTCGGCCGTTCTCCGGTCTTGGAAAGACACGTGCGTCACAGACGGCGTCGTCTCGACCGACTCAAACTCGCCCAGGTTCTGAATCATCCGCTATGAGCGACGCCTGCTTTGGACTGTAGAGTTGGGGGGGGGGGGACTTACCAGCAGAAAGTGGCGCAGCAGCTCGTTCCTTTCCGGGGGCGTAAAGTCGACGCCATGGACCGTCAGTTTCTTGGGCCGATTGTCAAGGGAATACTGCGCGTAGGCGGCGTGTCTGGGCCCCTGGCCTCGAAAGGGACCATGGCCGCCTCTGGCCCGATAGCCCCGTCTTCCCCTGTACCCTCCGCGATAGGGGGGCGCGCTGCCATCGTCTGCCGCCTGGGGGTCAAGTCCGAGCATCTTGGCCTCCTGCTCCAGGGCGGCCAGCTTGGCCCGAAGTAGCTGGGTGCCGGAAGACGGCGTCGTTGCGCCGCCGTCGTTCTTCTCTGCCAGCCTCGCGCGCAGCTGTTCGGTTTCGGCCTGGTGCTTGGCCAAGAGATGCTGCTGCCTCTTCTCCAGCTCCTGCCGTTGCCGCTCCAATTCTTCCCTCAGCGACTTTTTTTCCGCATGCTGCCGCTGAGCCTCCAGCTGTTTCCTCTGCAACTCCTCCGGGTCCATCTCCGGCTCTGGCTCTCTGGCGGGCGGGCTGCTGTCCTGTGTCAGCTTGGAGCCATCGTTGACACCGGCGGCTTGGCTCGTCTCCTCCTTATACCAGTACACCTTGACGAAACGGTTGTCGAAAATGACCTTGGGCGATCTGTGCGCGTCGTTTGCAGCTGCCCACTTGTCGAACTTGACGATAGCCAGGTGTTTATACGGCTGCATCGAGATGTCGACAATGGTTCCGAACTGGGAGAAGAAGGCGCGGACCTGATGCTCGCTGAAACTCTCTTCAGGTATGTTCTCGACGACGATTGTGCTTTTGGACCGGTCGTTGACTGGCCCTTCTGCGGAAAAGGGCGCTCGTGCACTGCCTTTCCTGGCGCCGCGGTTGCCGTTGCCTCGGACTTTTTTGCCTCCTCGACCACGGCTCAGATCCGAGTTGTAGGTGGGCATGTGCATCACGGCGTCATTGGGGTCGTATTCTGGGCCTCTCGGCAAGACGGGGGGGACGTAGATGGACTCGTTTCCGTGGTCGTATATGCAGGTGCTTCCACGAGAACAGAATCCCTTGGTGTCAAAGTCGCGGCAGCGCCCTTTTACCTTGGACTGGTTTCGCTGAGATCTCGTCCCGCTGGCCAGTTGGGGATAGCCTTGCAGGGCGGCAAAAGGAACACCCATGGCCTGCTGCATCTGAAGCATGGCCTCCATTGGGTTGCTCGCATCGAAATGCGGCACCGAGGGTGGCATGGAACGAAAGGCGCCACCCCGACTCTCTTCCAGGCCACCGCGTCTCCCGCCGCGTCGAGGTTGTTTATGGGATCGATGCTCGGGCTGATGGCGCTCGGCGACATCGGCCGTGTCGCCGAACGCTCTCTTGCGCGCACCCGTGGTCGACTGGGCAGTTGAGTCAGTAGCAGGCCGAGCATCCGACGTCGACATGCCGGGATGAAAGGATCTGGACCTGATGGCCGCGAAGACGTCGTCGAGAAAAGTCTTGGGGTCTGCGTGGCACACAAAGCCAAGGTCAGCAATCGGCGCAAACGGAGAGGGTAACAGTATAGTATTTGCCTTCGGTCAGGAAATCTGGTATCTCCTGCTCGCACAGCTTGCGCACGTCGTCGTGTGAGCCATCGTGCTTCAACAGGGCGATGACGTATTCGGCGAGCACGTCGGAATCGGCATCGGATCTGCGAGTGCCAGACTTGGTCAACCTCAGCGCCATCAAGGGGGCGTCACCCGTCACGCACGTATTCTCGATCCTCTTGACGATCCACGCCTTGAGCAGCGGCGCGTCTTCCTCGGAGAATAACATGGCGAAGCCGCTGACGAAATGCGAGAAAGGGCAGAGCGCCCTAGACGGATGACACGCGATAGACGAGCGCGGTGCCCGGTGTTTGGTAATTGGGGCTAATCGTGAAGCACTGCTATGAACTGCAGTCCGATGATGTCCTCTTTTTTTTTTTTTTTCCTCTTTCTTTTCAGCCTCTGCCGCGCTCACCTAAGAAATGTAATACATACAGTGCGATGTCGACGGTGTTCTCCGATCATCGCACAGTAACAAACCCAGCTTCGAGTATACATACATACCTACATCAAAGCGTAAGGGCAGACACGGTGGGCCTACATACCTACCTACCTACCTACCCATCTACCTCCTACTGCCACCGTGACACCTACTTGTCAATATTACTACCGATTCCTGGATCCCTTTATAGCCATCGCCGAGGCAGGCTCAAGCAAGTTCCCACCATCACATCTACCGACGGCTTGAGAAAGCCTGTGGCCCGTCATTGTTGGAAGCTTGTCTCACGAATGCAATTCTTCGTATGTTCATTACTGCAACAAGCGGCCAGCGACTCCTAAACGCACGTGTTCCATTTCATCCCTAGACACTACCGAAAGGATATCGCCATCCTCTTCTCCTGGGCATGACTCTCAGCACGGCCTTCGGCTCCCGTCCCCGTCCCGTCTGACGCCCACAATACCCGGCACAGGCCGCCCAATAGGCCATGAGAAAGTGCGCCGCTTTTCCGCCAACGGAGATATCGCACAGGAGCTCATGCCTAGCGTGGCGTGCAACCGGAGTCTATGTGCATAAGGCAAGGGATGTCCCTTACAGCTTGTCGTAGTACTGCGATGCGTCAGCTGTCTGTACCTCAACACCGTCTGCAGGCCATCTCGACTCACGTTCTCCACACCTGGAACCTCCACCTTGATACCCTTGCGCTTACGCATCTCCGTCACGATCTGGCCGACCTTGGACGTCGAGTCCAACGGCGATCCGCCCGGCAGAACCTGCCAGTGGTCAAAGACGGACTGAGGGAAGGCCTGGCCCGATGTCGCCTGGCGGAGATCGCCGTTGAAGCCGAAAGACTCCAGCACAGGCAGGTATGCCTTGATGTTGAACAAGGGGGTGCCGGGGCGCTGCTCCTCGCTGAAGACGTGCCCACGTCGGCGCGTCAGGACGCCGTAGACGCCACCCATGGCCTGCTCTGGAACCTGAATCTCCACCAGGTAGACAGGCTCCTGCAGGGCAGGCTCCGCCAACAGGGCCGAAGCGTAGAGCACACGGCGGGCCGTGGGGATGATCTGTCCGCCGCCGCGGTGGATCGCGTCGGCGTGGAGCGTCACGTCGAGGATGTTGAAGCGGATAGACCGCATCGGCTCCTCGGCAACGGGGCCCTCACGGCTGGCCCACTGGAAACCGGAGACGACCGAGTCCTTGATTTCGTTGAGGTACTGGACGGCCTTGGTCTGGTCCACCAGCAGGTTGGCACCAGTGCCGTCGGGGCCAAACGTCCAGATCTTTCGGGCGTCCGTCACGTCCCAGCCGAAGTCGTCGGCAAGAACGCGAGCACGTGCCTTGAAGTCGTCGCGGGCGCTGACCTTGCCCGATTCAATGGCCAGCGACAGATCCTCCTCCATGGGCTCGGCCACCATGTACAGACGGTTGTGCTTGTTGGGCGACTTGGAGAGGGCAGTCATGCTGGACTTGCTCTGGACCGTCTCGCGGTACTGGACGACGGGATCCGAGATGATGAGGGGCACACCGGCGTGATCTTCCTCAAGGTCCTTGAGACAAATCTCGAGATGCAGCTCGCCGGCGCCGGCGACAATGTGCTCGCCCGACTCCGAGTGCATCGTCAGAACACAAGGATCCGACTTGGACAGGCGCTTCAGACCTTCCACCAGTTTGGGGAGATCCTGGGCGTTCTTGACCTGAACCGAGCGCTGAACGACGGGCGAGACGGAGAACTTCATGACCTTGAGGTTATGGGCCGTTTCGTTGGTGGTAAGGGTGCCAGACTTGAGTAGGAACTGATCAATGCCGACAAGGCCGACAATGTTGCCGGCGGGCATATCGTCAATGGGCTCCACCTTGCCGCCCATCATGAGGACGGTCCGCTGGATGGCCTTGATGAAGAGGTCCTCCTTCTTGCCGGGTACGTAGTTGGGGCCCTGGATACGGACCTTGAGGCCGGAGCGGACGGTACCGGAGAAGACGCGGCCGAAGGCGTAGAAGCGACCCTTGTCCGAGGTCGGTACCATCTTGGAGACGTAGAGCATGAGGGGACCCTTGGGGTCGCAGTCGCGGATGCCAATGGCGGCGACATCGTCCATAGGGCCCTCGTACAGCGTCTCGGCGCGATACTTTTGGGCGGTGACGGGCGAGGGCAGATGCAGAATCATCATCTCCAGCAAAGAGTCGGCCGCAGGCAAGAAAGTCCGCATGACGGCCTTGAGCAGCTGCTTTCCCTCCTTTTGCTTGTCCTCGGTGCTCAGCTTCAGATTGAGCTTCTCGAGGAGAGTGGCGGTCTCCTCCTTTTTGAAGTTCATGACGGCCGAGAATATCTTGAAGATTGGATCCAAGATGAACTGGTTGAAGGCACGCTCCAGAGGCTTGCCCTCGTACATTTCGCTCTTGGTCCACTTCTTGGTGTGGGGGTTAAAGAAGTTGTCACCCTACGAGAAGGAAGGACTCGGGTCAGCAGAAAGGCGACAGGTAGGACGGGCGCACAGTCTCACCCAGAGGCGCTCCATCATCTTGTTCTTGTCGACGCCAAACTTCTTGGCATAGCGGACAGCGAACTGGCGAACGGTAAAGGCCCAGCCGTGCAGGCCAGAGCCGAAGGCGACGGTGCCCTTGTAGGGGTAGACCTGGACGTCGCCGAGTGCCTTGTCGAGGTAGGTGGAAATGATGACGTTGACGGACTCGATGGTTCGCGAGAAGGACTGGTAAAGGTCCTCCTTGGAAACCTGGAGCTCAAGGAGAGCGCGATCGACCTTGTTGATGATGACGACGGGCTTGATGCGCTCGCCGAGGGCCTGTCGCATGACAGTCTCGGTCTGGACACAGACGCCTTCGACAGTGTCGACGACGACAAGGGCACCGTCAGTGACACGAAGGGCAGCGGTGACCTCGGACGAGAAATCGACGTGGCCGGGCGAGTCGATGAGGTTGATGAGGAAGTCCTGGCCGTCAGTCTTCTGACCAACAATATCCTTGATATCCTCGGGGTCGTCGAGATGACCGTAGAGGGAGATGGCGGTCGACTTGATGGTGATGCCACGCTCCTGTTCGTCCGGCCGAGTGTCGGTCGCTCGGGCATCTCCAGCTTTGGCGGTGGAGATGATGCCGGCCTTGGCCAGTAGAGAGTCGGTCAAGGTCGACTTTCCATGATCGACGTGGGCAATGACGGACATGTTGCGGACATTGCTGGGCTTGTCCATCAAGGCCCGGATCTCGTCGATAGTGAAGCTATCGCCGGGGAGCATCAGTCTCGCCTGCAACCGAGAGGGACCCTCACATCGAGCGGGGCAGCGCCGTCGGTGAGGGGCAGAGGACAGAAGGGCCCGACGACAGCACCGAGGTGAAGCCATCCAGGGCCTTGAGATTGGACTCACTTGACCATTTTGGCGGTGTTGATGCGAAGACCTTTTTGCTAAGTGCGTTTTCGAGAAAAGAGATGAGGGGAAGGGAAAAAAAATCTGGCGACGGCGACTAAAGCGGGGTTGCAGATTTTCACCCCCCCGCTGTTGTTGGCTTGCGGACGAGTTAAAAAAATAAATAAAGGCGATACGGCGTTCACGGCTTCGAGCCGACGGTTCGGCGAGATGAGAGGCAAGACAGAGAGACGATCGAATTCCCAGCGCTCCTCGAGCGTCCCTTTGGGAGAATCGAGAGACGGATGAAGGCGCAATAAGTAAGAAGCGGAAGTAGGGAGACGTGGTGGTGGGGAGGGGGGGGGGTCCCTGCAGCATAAATCTCGATTTTTTTTTTTTCTTGTTGTGTGCGACGTGCTAGAGTTGTGCACTGCAGGCTGTGACTCTAGCCTACCCTAAGCTAACTTGAACCACGTGAGTCAAGCTTGACTCCTAGGAAAAGGGAAAGAGAGGGGCACGTCCCGCAATTGGGTCATCTTACATAAGTCACTGCTACAGGGCATTGAACCCTGGCATGTGAATCCATGTTTTCGCTGAAACTCTCAGCCTCGTCTCCGCCTTGCATCGTCGCAACGACTACCACGAGAAACGAGGAAATACATGTCACCTGTCCGTATAAATTAAAAGCGAAACTACATCTGCGTGCTCATTTCGCGTGTTAAGTCACACTGTAGGGAAAAAAAACCAAAATCAACGCCCGACGTATGGTACGTTTATGTCTAGGCATATACACAAGCTCCCGACTCACGACGAACCCAGAATGCGCGAATACGCATCCTCCACCTCCCCAGCCAGCTCCAGCAGCGACACAATAACCATCTGATGAGTCAAGTTGGGCAGCTTGTCCCGGTGCAGCCCGATCCACTCTAGCGGCGGCGTCGCCTCGCCCATGTCGCGAAGCTGCGGCGTGTCGATGACCGGAGGCTCCAGCGCCTCGTACTCATACTTGGACTGCGGCACCTTCACCTCGGCCGTGATTTTCTGCTGTCCGCCCTCCGGCGGCCCCCCGCCGCCGTCCTTGTCCGCCGCCGCCGGCTCGGCCCCGGCACTCGCCTCTGCCTCCGGCACCCCCGTGATCTTGACCGCAGTCAAGGGCAGCTGGCGGCCCCATATCTGCTCCAGTGCCTTGGAGTGCTTCGCCCACATGCTGCGGATGTAGCTGATACGCGAGTAGTTCCAGCCAACCTCGACCTTGCCCTCGAGCGCGCTCTTGAATATGTAGCTGATGTGGTTGCTGTCCGGCCGCTGCCACGTCTCCATCATGGCCTCTACCCGTGGCACCCTCAGGATGGTCCCTCCGCGAGACCCCGTCGCCCGCGCCACAACGTCCTCGACCGTCATCTCGCTCAGCGACTTGGGCGCCTCCGCGTTCCGGACCCCGGCCAGCCCGACCCGGAGCTGGCCGAGCGTCATGCGCAGCACGCTGTGGATGTGTCGCTGCTCCAGATTGGCCGCGAACCTTGCGTGGGCGTTGAGCGCCTCCATCTTGAACACCTGGTGATCCGAAAAGGTTGCCGGAAACACGCCCAAGTTGAGCGCCTTGAGCGTCACCATGACATGCGTGTCCAGAGATATGGGCGACTTGGCCGCTACGTCGTCCTCGCCAGGCGACGTCACCGCCGTCGGTTGACCCGTGGCCCGCACTGTCGCCGACTTGCGCCGCGTATACTTCTCAATCTCTCGCAACGATGACTCGAAGCTCTCCTTCTTCTCCTGCACCAGCTTCTGTACGGCCTGGAAAAGCGCCAAGGCCTGGGCCGCCGACGCTGTCGTGCCGAAGAATTGGACCGCCTCGCCGTCGAGCATCGCCACTAGCCGGTCCCGGCTGCCGCCGCGTTTCTCTCGCACATTGTACATGAGGAAGTCGAGCGACGTGATGTCCGCCACCAGAAAGGCCTGGTAATCAAAGGCCGCTTTGGCGCGACAGGCATTGAACGCCAGCGATGCGTGGATCAGCGGCGTCTTGTTCAGGGCTTCTTCTCGCTTCGGCCACTGGATCGACGTGCGCATTCTGAAGGATTGCAGCGCGATGAAGCCGCTGAGCCGGCCTGTGCAGTCGATGCCGATCCGTTGAAAGCCGAGACACAGGTTCTGCTCCCAGTCGGACGTCTTCTTCGACGACACCCAGAAGTCGCTGATCTGGAAGACTGATTTCCCAATAGCCTGTCCCAGATCGACGTGGACGTCGAGCGCCGCAATCGATATCACAGCCGTCCAAGGGAATGCCGCCGTCGCCGCCACCTGCTGATATCGCTGCACCAGATACCCCTGAGACGTTTCCGTCTCCAGCTTGGCCACGTGGCGCGGGTTTTTCGGATACCAGATCTCCCTGAAGAGCAGAAAGTCCTGGGCCTGCTTCGCGTTGATGGACACGTTCATCGGGCTCACCTTGAGAATGGCCGAGACGCCGCTGGTGCCGCTGACGTGTTTGCTGTTCATGAACGATACCGTGACCGTGTCCAACCCGAAGCTGGCCGTCGACTGGCGCGAGTAAACGTGCTGCACGGAGGCTTGCGGCTGGCTCAGCGTTCCCGAGATGGCGAAGAAATTACCCTGCTCGAGAGAGCGGACCGTGTTGACGGTAAAGTAGACGCTGTCGAAGGACGCCGTCGCCTCGACGCGCCCTACCGGCTGGCAGCTCAAGGTGAAGGCCTGTCTGGAGATACGCAGGCCGAGATTGAGCCTCAGCCGGCCCAACACGGCAGTGGGGTCGGCCGTGAGAATGTTATCCTCATCCGCGGACCGCTCCGGCTTCAGTTTGGGCGCCTCGTCCTTCCGAGCTTCCGTATCCCGATTGCCGTCATCGCTGACAACCTCCTTGACACTAGAGATGATGTCGAGGATGAGAGGCACCACCGACGGATGCAACGTGTTGCTTGAAGCGTCGATCTTGACCTCGCCGTAGAGCGTGGGATCGTCTCGGCCGCTGTCTTTATACTCAGCTTTGCCCGCTAGCCCCGGACTACGAAGAACGACTGCGCTCCCCGAGTCGTCCCCGTTGAACTGGCTGTATTTGCCTCCCAACGGCGGCCGCCAGCTCTGACCTGACGAAGATTGCGAGTTGTTCCTGGCATTCTTGCTAGTAACGTAGACGACGGCACCGGCAAAGTCGGCGTCGACAAGAAGGCTCTCCAGGCGCTTGTTGCCCAGGAAGCTTCGCTGCTGGGGCACCTCGGCCGACTCGTCTGCCTTCTTCGGGGTCGTCATTAGTTCCGTCGTCCACTGCGCCGAGGCCTTCTGCACGTTGTGGATCGACAGAGAAATGGAGTCGACGAGATTCGCAGCGGGCACTATGAAAGCCGACGTCAGCCGCAGGTCGAGCGACTCGCCCGTAGCCTGGAAAGCCATCCGCCGTGCTCCCGCTGTCGAAACGTATGCCGCGTTGAAGATGACCTCTGGGAGGAGCGCAGAGTGCAAAGACCGCACGCTCTTGTCTTCACCTGGTGGCACCGTCTGAACCAAGAGACTGGAGATGGTCAACCTCGCCGATTTTCTCGTCCTGGTCCCAAATTCAATGAGCTGGATCGACAGAACCATGTCCTCTTTGGCGGAATCCTTGTCTGTTGACTTGTCTGCCGCGTTCCAGCACAATTGGATATTCCGCAGTTCAAACTGGTAGACCACAGAGGCCAGTACGGAGCCAAGGATGTCGGCCTCATCTTCCGGCTTCGCCTGGTCGTCAACGGCGGTTTGGGCTTTCGGTTGCCTCAGCTTTCTCAGATACTCGAGCTCCCGCGACGTGTCCAGATCCCTAATCTTCGTGCTCAGGTACCCTACCACTTCGATCACCGTCGAGACCGTCTCCGGTGACAGGTTGACATCCAACTCGTTACTGCGAAAGTTCAAGTGCCAATCCTCTCTGCCATCGTCCCCTCGCTGGGAGCTTGCAGAGACTGTGGCGCTGGTACCGAAGCTGCCACATGATCTCATAGCATCCTTCTTGCCCCTGCGGATGTCGAGGCCGATATGTCGCAATTTCAAATGCAGATCTGGGTACTTGAGGGCGGGCTCGTGCGGATTGCGTTGGTTGCAGGCCATCAGGGACGTCTTGTCCAGCGAAAAGTAAACCTGGGCCGTGGGCTCGCTCTTCGACGTCAGCGCTGTTTTGGCAACTATCCTCAGGCCGACAAGCGTGACGTGAACATCGTACGCTAACAGCGGACGAGCCGGTAGGGGTTCTGCCGGTGGCGGCGGACGCGTGCTTCCGAAGACCTCCCCAACGTGCCCCTGTATGACCTTGATCTGCTGCTGCATCTCCCCGACCGCGCTGGATATCTGCGGCCGGTTGAGAACTGCGAGCAAGCTGTAAATAGCAGAAGCATCCAGTCGAATGACGTCGATGGAAGAAAGTACCGAAAAGGAGTGATCCGACTGACCCCCTGCGTGGCCCCTGATGCGGCCGTTCATGGGAGGGATCTGAAGAAGAGAAATGCTCCGAGGCTCGTTTCTGACCTTGATCTGCATCTCATGCGAATTCTCTTTGACGTCAAAGTCGAAGATGACTTCCTTGCCATAATTCGCGGCGCATGCGACTCGTGCCACGACGCCGGAAATCTTCCAGGTGAGCGACTGCAACAGCGAGAGGCTGATGGTGTAGCTGCCGAGGAACAAGGCCACATTGATTCTCACCGTGGAAAGACGGTCCGTGATCTTGATGGGCTTCGGCGGATGCGGCGAGCTCGTGAACTGGGCTTGAAGACGGCTGAGCTGGGCAGCCTCGTCCTTGACGAGGAGGCCGACGACTTCCAATAAAGCAATGGGATCCTGTTTGACGGCTAGCGTCAAGCCTTGGCTGCTAGCCGCCGATTTGATGGTGCGCAGCGAGGCATCTTGCGTCTCTTGCAGCTCATGTGACACAAAGACACTCGCTTGTCGAAGCTGAAAGATTGCCAGAAGCTGGGAGTTGCTGTGAAGCCGCGAAGTGAGGGTATTGCAGTTCAGTATGCAGCTCACAAAGCCCGTCTTGTCGCCAATGCTGTAAGCCAGGATGGATGCTTTAAGTCCGCAGCTCAGCGTCTTCAAGCTGAGGTTGATGGTCTCCAGGTCGATCGAGCCTCTCATCAGCTCAAACGCGACGTGAACTGCCGGAAGGGGCCTTCTGGCAACCTCCGTGTCCTGCTCGGTCGGTTCAAAGTTGCCCAGAGTGCTCGCAAGGCTTCGATTGTACAGCCGAAGAAGGTCGTCGGCCAGTTCGCAAAGCCCCCAGTTGATATGCACGGCCGCTTCGCTGCAGATTATGTTACAAACCGTCAAGGGGCCGACGAATCCCGCCATCTCAGGTACGCTGTCGCTCGAGTCGGCCGGCTTCTGCTCGACTCGAACGGCCACGTCGATGAACCCGAGATTATTCTGTTTCGGTCCCGGATCCAGCACAAGCCGCAGCTCCCCCAGACGACAAGCCCCGATGAGAGGGAAGTCGTGTCCGGCCTTCACCTCCGAATTGTCCTTGTCTCCGCCGAAGATGTGCTTGACCAGTACAGAATTTGCAGCATCTTCCAAGTCCCAGCTGCGCCATCTCTCGAAAGCGGCTGTTACGGTTTTGACAGCATCGGGGGGAACCATGAGGGAGCCGTCATGACACGCCGTCGCCAGCTGAGAGCGTCTCCGGTTTCCCATGGTAGCCCAAATTTGGCGGAGACGCATGATCAGCTTCCAAGTGTCAGTCCTCCGTAGATGCTTGGGTGCCGATCTCAGAACAGCAGATGGTCGCGTGAAAAATGAGGGGTCTTTTGTGGACGAGCCCTCACTTAAGAGGCGATATGTCAGATACCTGGCTCGGTTGCCGTGACTAGCTAAGGTGTCGGTGACGAGACGTTCCAGATCTGTCGCGAGGTTACCCGTTCGGTGAATGAGAGAAGCTAGATAGTCGATCTTGCCAGACGCAGTACTGCCAACCACTGATCCTACATCGACATCAAAGTATGTGACGTCTTTTGTGCCGAGAGACAACACCACGCTGTCCATCTCCAGAATGACGGCTTCTTGGGGATTGGATGGCGGGGCAAGACGCTCTGACACGGAGACCTCGGCAGACTTGAGTCGAAGATGCAACGATGTCCTCGGGTTCGCGGACGTGGAATTCTCCTCGACAGCTCCCTTCTCCGTGACTGTTCGGGTAAGCAAAACGAGTTTGGAAAGCCGCAGGTCGTATTGGTCTTGCTCTTGGTGAGAGTCATTGGGGGGATGAGCTGTCGCGTAGTTGAGAATACGTATGTCTGCGCTGGGAATCCGCACGAGCATCTCCTGGATGGTCCCCTGGTCATGCTCCGGCTTCTGGGTGCCAAACACCTCATTAATGGCTCCAACCTGGAGGAAGTCGAGGATGCTCTCCGGTTCTTTCGGCTGTAGGTCAGCCAGAAGTGCGAGGGCGTGTCGCAACGCCTCAGGTCTGAAGAAGGCCGATATGCCAGAGGGAAACTCGATGATGGTGCTTTCGTGAGAATGCTCCTCGCTCAAGCTACGCGGATCAATCTCATCCAAGGATGCTTCTGTTTGCCAGAAACTACCGTCAAAGCTCTCATCCGGGATTCCAGGACACTCAGCCTCACGAGTGTCGGCGCGGACACTCTCTAGAGGAAAATGCGGGGCGAAATACTGGCTCGAGAAGGCAACGGATGAATGGTCAGGATTTTCCTTGGCGGGAAAAACGCCCGCCGGATCACGAGAAGCCGAGCGCTGCCAATCGTAGCCTGCATCCAGCCTCCGTTCGGCGTGGGACGAAGCCGCTCTTCGAGGCGTCGAGGCAAAGACGGCCCTTTTGCCTTTGAGCTTTGTGCGAGCCTTAGTATAGTTTCGCGAATCGAAACTGCTGGACGAGGACAGGAAGGAGCTTTGATGGCCTGGTCCGCGAAAGAGACGAGATTGTGTGGAGGCGCGAGACGAGAGCCGGCCAACGTCGGCCTCGGTGATTGGGAAAGGAGGCATCGGAGCGGGTTGCGCCGGAGGATCGAACGTATCTGGCACGAAATCGCTGTCCGCCTCACCGAGCAGAAGAAACTGAGTCCTCCCAGTGCGCTGATCTTCACGACGGATCAAGTCTTGCTGCACTTTCCGCTCGGCGGAGAAGTGAAACTTTCGACCGACGATTGCTATCTGAATGTCGGTTTGCAAGTACGCCTCGGTCTTGGCGGCGTGGGAGCGTCGTGAGGTGTGTCTGGCAGTGGCGGCCTCGGCATTGACGCAGCACAGCTGCAGGTTAGGAATCATGATGTTGGTGCGCCGGGAGTAGTGCGACCGGGTCCAGTCATTGCTGATAACCTCAATCTTCTCCGTCGAAAGAAGAAAAGCGGCCTCATCGATGTGAACCCAAACGTGGAAGGAATCGACCGATACGCGGGCAAAGACGAGGTCGAGGAAAACGATCATCGAATATGGTAACAGAGCGTTCTCCACGTCGTCAAACGTGAAGGCGAAGGACATACCGAGTCCTATCAGGGTAGCGAGGAACTCGGCCGTGCATTCGCCGCTGATGGCCCCGAGGCCCACGTCCCAGTTGGTGAGGTAGGCCTGCTCTGTGCCGGGCAATCCAAAGGTACGATGACAGAAGATCCGCAGTCCATCGACGAAGACTTGGGTGTTGGAGGAGGACGCGCTCACAGACTCGACCTCGTCTACTGGGCGACCCAATGACAGACTCACGGGACTCAAGGAAAGTTCCATGTCCATGATGTAACTGTTGAGACGAAGGTCGAGCGACAGGTCAGCAAGCTCGGCCTGTATATGACGATCGCCGCAATACACGTTGCCCGCGATCATGGCCTGGGGATCGTCGACCCGGACGGCCAGGATAAGGTCGAGCTCATTCATGCCCGTGTTCGAGGGGCGCGACGCCGTTTCGGCGCCCTGCTTCTTCAGTTCCAGATACTCGCCCAGAGTCTTAAAGTGCATGTATTCCGCGAATATGTTGTCCCTGAGCAGCACAATGTAGCGGAAAACGAAGCCGTAGAGGCGCACATGTGGCGCTTGCACGTGAACCTTGAGAACGATTGTGTCCGTGAGCCCCGGCGCGACAGTCGAGTTGAAATTGAAGCTCCCGGACACGACAAGGCCGTCTGCGACGCCTAGATCATTGGATGGCAGGAACGCGGCTTGCGTGCTCGACTGCGGAACGTTGACGACCAAGTTTGGTGTGTCGGCCCTCACGTCAAAGGTGACGGCACTCTTGTCTGGCTGGAACTTGTCGATCGGTATGTGGACGGTGACATTCACCCGGGGGCTGGACAGCATCATGTAGGTGTTGTCGTCCGGGGCGGTCGCCTTGTCGATGATGTTCTCTTCGTTGACGTTGATGATGAGCCTCGCATTCCGGAAATTCAGATGCAGATAGTATTCAAAAGGCACGAATTGCAGATAGTCCGGAACAGCCCCGGCGGCCCAATCGGTGATGAGGTCGGACAGTAGGAAGACGTGATCGCGAAGTAGGAACAGGTCCAGATCGTCGCTGTCGACGGTGACGTGCCATATGCGAAGCGTGTTCCAGGACAGTGGCATCGGCATATTGCAGGTGATACGTTGCGCTCCGCATCTGTAGAGCAAGTCGTGGTTGACGCTGGTGCAGAGCTCTGCACTGGGAAGGTCAATGTTGACCGTCGTCTTATATCCCGAGGCGCTGGCCAACATGTCCGTCGTGAAGGCCACGGTAGAGTTTGTCGGGAGCTTCATCTCCATCCAGCCGGCAGGCCTGGAATGGGATGCCTCCCCCTTGGAGTTCTTCTTGGCTCGGTTCCACTGCATGCGCTTGGTCGGCCCCTTTTTGTGAAGCGTTGCCGGCTCCTTTCCGCGCCAACGCCAGTTCTTGGACTCCTCTCTCGTTATGATGCGCAGAGTCGCCGCTTCTTCGATCTCGATAAACAGCGTGAACTGGGTGGGAACTCTCCAAGCGCCGACCGGCAAGGGACTCGCGGGAGAGGCGTCCTTTGAGATTGTCGGGAAGAACATGCTCTGCAGAGCGAAACGTTGCCGATCCGTCCAAGGGCCGTAGTTTACCGTTCCCCCTTTGACAGAAAGACTCATGCCCCAAGCAGGCGGCTCGCTGCCATTGACATCGAGCGACGAACTCGTGGCTCCGTTCAGATGGGCTTGCTCCGTGACGCGGCCAGGCACATCCCAGAAGAGAGTCAATGTGACCTGGGGCGAATCCACGATGGTCGGAACTGCACCGTATTCGACCGAGGTCCACCGCGCCTTGTCGTCTTGGTCCTGGTCGTCCAAGTATCTGGAGAGACCTTGCCATTGGGCCGATCCTGGGATCTGGGAGGCTCTCGTTGCCGCGCCGGACCTCGATTCGGTCGAGAAGGGCTCGACAGACCGTCGCCACCAAGGAATTATCTTTCGCAGGGGATCGAGAAGCCGGCGACGAGTGCGTCTTAGAAATGCCTTGTGGAGATGCGGTTCTGACACCCGATCATCCTCCTGCCGCCTCGTTGCACGAGCTATTTGGTCTTCTTTGAAGCCCTCGTTGTCTCTCGTCTCGACTACGGGTCGATCGATGGTCACCTTGGCAATCTGGCGGTACGGATCGCACGTATGGGTGGGCGAGGCGTCAATGTCGACGGCGGCGGAGTTGGCCTTGGCCGTGAGGATGGCCTTGGTCGTGTCATTGCCTACGACTATGGCGGCCTTTTGACAATCGACGTGGATGGGAAGCAGTTGGAGGATAAACGGGAGCTGCGCGTCATCCCGCTTGCCGCCGGCAGGACCGTGATGGGTTGCATCTGAGCCGGAACGAGCCGACGAAGAGTCGCCCGACTTTTCGGTTTTGGCCCCCGATTCATCCTTGCCCTCGGCCGAGTCCGGCTTTCTCGGCCTGACGGTGCCCTCGTCCTGACCAACGAAGACGCCGGTAGATGTTCCGCCGGAGGAGCCGCTACTGACAATGCCGGCGAGAATAGTGTCGTAGGCGGGGCTGCGGTTGTAGATGAAAAGCTCGAGGCCCACGAGCTTGACGTTGATGCGGCACGGAAGGGCGGCATTTCTCGTCTGCTTAGAGCCCACGTCCTCTGCCGGGCCGTTGGACGCGTGGACGTCAACCTCTCGAACTCGACGCAACCAGTAACGCCAGGTTATCGTGCCGTGCTGCACCAGTAAAGTCTCGTTGGTGCCGTGGTAGCGCAGGCCAGTGAAGAAGATGCGGCCGGCCAGAAGGGATATCTGCAAGGCCTTGAAGTCGATGAAAATTCGGTACTGATTCCAGGTAAAGGCTCTGATGCCGTAAGAGACGATGGAGGCGAAGACTCGATTAAAGTAGAGCAGGAAGAAGATGACGAGCAGGGCGGCGATGATGTACAGTACAGGGAGCACGCTTGGGAACGTCAGTGATGGGTGACGCCTGAAGGGTGAAGGGCTGGATGCTCACGCCCTGTACTCGGGGTTCTCTGGCGATCGGGCCACGATCACATCCTCGACTAGGGACATGGTGTTGAGTCGCGAGAGGCCGGAGCCGATCCCCGAACTTGAGCTTCCGGGCCTAGCGGAAGCATCATCGACGGCCTAGATGCGTCTCTGGTGACGGAGGATCGCTGCAGCCGGCTCTGGGGGGAATCTCTTGCGGCATTCCCGGTTGCTCCGCAGTGTGGAAAGTGCCGGATGAAGCGTCCGGGGTTGGTATATCGCGTGAACAGCGCTGGACGAAGGTTGCTCCCTCGGCTCTTGGGGACAGTTGGATCAATTGATGGTGGAAACAAAACGGGCTGTAACGGCACACGGTGCCCGGGCTAGCTGGATGGGGAAGGGGGCCTAAAACGCCCCAAGGGGTGGGGGGGACCCGCTGCCGGCCACTGGACCCCTATGGCCTCCACTGAGCCTCCGCTGAGCCTCCGCTGCCCATCCCTGCGTCCATGCGGGGCTGCTGATCTGCCCCCCAAAGTCCTGGCGTCGGCGCACCGTAATTCCGTCCCGGCCGCACGCAGCTTACCTCTCGGCCAGCTTACCTACCTGTACCTCTCTCTACCTGGTCTAGCCGCCCATCCATCCCTTTACAGGTAGGTCGCGGCAAAGACAAGAGACCAAGACGCGTGTCCGTGTTGGTAAGCTATTGCATCATGACAGTTATTGCCGTCTCCCTCACGGCTCCCTCGTCATAGCCCGCGAATCATTTTCCCCAACCTCGGCTGCAAGGTCGCCCATCTCGTGGCCCTTCCAGCCATGAGCATCGACCTTTAACCCTCCAAGCAGCGACCATGATGGCCTTGGGCGGAACCGGCCAGAAGTTCACCGTCGCGACAACCGTAGTGGCGGGCGTCGCCTCTTTAGCAGCGACCCTACTCTCAGTTCTGTGCGTCGATCGAGTCCCCTCTCCGTCCACCCGAAAGACGTCTGCTGATGAGGCCTGTGGAACAGCTCGATATGGCTTCAGGCAAAGAACTATCGGAAGCCCCTCCTCCAACGCTATGTCATCCGAATCCTTGTCATGGTGCCCATCTATTCCATCGCCTCTTGGGCCAGCATGGTGTCATCCACCACGGCCGCCTTTCTCGACCCGGTTCGAGACATCTACGAGGCTTTCACCATCTACACCTTCTTTCAACTTCTGAGTAATTACCTCGGCGGGGAGCGGGCCTTGATCATCATGACGCACGGCCGAGCTCCAGTTCAGCACCTCTGGCCCCTTAACCATGTCCTTCGCCCGGTCGATATATCGGATCCGCACAGTTTCCTCTCCATCAAGCGCGGCATCCTGCAATACGCATGGCTGAAACCCCTTCTTGCTCTTGCTGCCATCATCATGAAGGCGACGGGCACATACCAGGAGGGCTACATCGGCGCCGGGTCTGGCTACCTGTGGAGCGGCATCATCTACAACATTAGTGTCACTGTCAGTCTCTACTCGTTGGGCTTGTTCTGGGTCTGCATGCACCGCGACCTGCAGCCGTTCCGACCAGTTCCCAAGTTCCTCTGCATCAAGCTCATCATCTTCGCCTCCTACTGGCAAGGCTTCTTTTTGTCCATTCTCGTCTGGCTGGGGGCCATCCCGGACGATGTCGAAGGATATACTCGCGACAACCTCGCCGCCGCCATACAGGATGCTTTGATCTGCCTTGAGATGCCGGCGTTTGCCGTGGCACACTGGTATGCGTTCTCTTGGCACGACTTTGCCAACAACAACATTCTATCAGCCCGGATGCCGCTCAACTACGCCTTGAAAGACGCCTTTGGGGCCAGGGATTTAATTCAAGACTCTAAAGACACCTTTCGCGGTAACAAGTATGGCTACAGGGCATTTGACTCCGGGGACAAGGTCATGGCCCACGAGGAGTCGAGGTCGAGGCTCGCGAGGCTCGAGGAGGGCATGCGCTACGAAAGGGGAGGCAAGGGCAAATACTGGATACCGAAGCCGGGAGAAATCAACGCAGCGTCTCCATTGTTGGGCTCTCACGGCGAGCCGAGCTCGTCGCGTCCCGATCAAATCAACGACAACCAGCACGGTACATTTGACGAGCCCGAACTCGATGGGACTGACGAGGGCTTGTTCAGCGCAGCGCGGCTGTTGGAGTTTGGCGACTGGAACGTGAGTGCTTACATACCCGGATGCCCAGCCTTGATCGTCTAAGCTGACGATTGCGCTCAAGTATCCCGTCATCACCGCCAGCGAGCCGCTGAGTAGCAGGTATCGGCCGTCGAGGGAAAACCTGGGGCTTAATTCTCCTGGGTGGACAGTCTCCTCGCCGGCATCGGCCGCTCCTACCGCTCCATCGGCCAGACTGCCAAGCTCGGACGAACTCGCGTCGGCTGCAACCCCGCCGCAGATTGTTCCGATCAAGAAGAAGAAAAAGAAGAAGGTGGTGAAACACGCTCTGCCTGATGCGTCGGACTTGGGCCTCGATCGTGAACCAGCGACGGCCTCGGCAGCTGCGCAAAGCCACGCGGTCGAACCCGAGGTACCACCCGCGAAACGGCCGGCTGATGCCACCGCAGAGCAGCCCGACAGCCAAGCATCACGATACCACGTGCCAGATAGCGACGAGTTCCGCAACGTCTGGGACTGACATTAGTGATTTGTTCAGAATGTGTTGGGCTTGCTTTCCGTCTTCTGTCAGAGGCATAGCGAGGAGTTGACGGTGTGGCACGCGGTGCGCTATCGAGTTGAGAGCCTTCGGTGGACCTAGTTGTTATAAGTCATCCATTCATTTTGACCGCCGACTGAACCGCACGCTTTCGTTTCTCTCGATGCGCATCGTACCAGGACGTGGCACTACCTAAGACGTGACGGTGACGTGATGGCAGGAACAGCGGTCGTTGGATGAGTCTTGACAACGTTTCAATTGTGTGGAAAAGTAGAAACTCCGGTGAAGAGCCAGCTAGTTGCACTAGTTTTTGTTCGGCGAATTGGCCTCGACCTCCGACCAGCTATTCTGAGCCTACGGCGGCCGAGGCAATACAGCAAATGCGATTGTCTCTGACCTTGTCTCGTTTTTGGGTCATCGGGGCGGCGCTCTGTAGCCAGCCGGTCTCACTCGTTATGCAAGTTGACGGCTCTGTGGCCAATCACAGCCCTAGCCTCGTCGGACTGCGGACTATCTGTTTCTCCGCCGACTCAGCCAACTCGCAGCAGGCGGTGAGAATTTTGTCGGTCAGCGCAGGCAGAATCATCATCAGCAGCGAATCCAACCCGAGCTCGTGGAAGCCCGTGCCAGCCTGTGCGAGCTCAGAGCTCCCCGAGCCTCCAAGCTCCCGAGGGCTTCTTAGCCGCTAGCTCATATCTTGAGAGGCTCTTGTGCCTGCTTCCGACGACGGCTAGTCTGCGCAATGGGCCGCAGGCCAAATCCCCTCATCCTCGAGTATTTCGAGCGCGGGCCCAAACTCAACGACAACAGCAATCGATACCCTCACACCTGCAAGCAATGCGGAGAGAACTTCCCCAAAGGCCGAATCGACAGCCTGACGGCTCACATTACCAAGCGATGTCCCGCCATCTCCGAATCGGAGCGAATGCGCGCCTGTCTCGAGCTTCACGGCATCGCTCACGCCAGGCCTCCTACTCAGCGAGCCGGTCGGACACACACCCAGGCTACTGGCCCCGAAACACCGGCACAAGAGGCAATGCCTCAGGGATGGAGCGCTCTGGAGACGCTGGCCGAGGCCTCTCGGCAGGTTGATCTGAATGAGAATAACCGCAGCCCCAATGGTTACGGCGTACAGGACCTCGTCATCACCACGGCCCCTGCCAGCAACGACGACCGCTACGAGATGCAAGGTCAGCTGGTGCTGGATGCCACGCCAGCCAGCTGCGAGGTTAGCAGCCAGGAAAATGCCGGCATGACCGAGAGCACGGCCGAGAACGCGGCCCAGACCACGGCCGAGACAGACGTTGATCCGATGCCGACGACGCCGCATGGATTCACGCCGGAGGAAAGGCTGCAAGCCCTGATACCCACCAGTGAGGTCTCATCAGAGGAATCAAACATGTCCGTGGCCGCTGCCGCTGCCGCCGCCACGGCCCGGCTGAGATCAGCGTTACTCGATCCCCAACTGGTGGAAAGCGATCCACCGGCCACGTCTCCGTCGCCCGCCGCAGATGCCCATACGGACGACCGAATCGGAGTGACGCAGGTGTCCTCTACTTCGATACAGGCCGCCATGGCGGCGGCAAACGCATCGCAACCCTGGGGAGCCATGACATACGTCACGACGACGGCACCCTCTCCCGCCGTTGCTCACGGCCCGGCCACGCCCTCTGCCTTTCCACTCATCCGAGGCGGGGTGAAAATGGACACCAGCGGCTCGATATACAACGGGCGATCTCGTCATTTCCGGTCCAGGTTCACGCCGGCGCGGCGTCAGGAGGTCAAGGAGGTTCGGAAACTGGGCGCCTGCATTCGCTGTCGGATCCTGCGCAAGATCTGCAGCAAGGGAACACCCTGCGATACCTGTCGCAAGGTCCTATCTCCGAGAGTCTGGATGTCGGGCTGCGTTCGCTCCAGGCTGCACGAACAGCTCGACCTCTACTCGGCCGGCGTCCAGGTGGTGCTGTCTCAGAACCGCATCAACCTCCACAAGGATCAGCTCCAGCTGACCGACGTCCACTCCGTCGTCGACGTGTCACACTTCCCGGACGCCGGCAAACACATCCGCCTGGCGACGCTGGCCGTCCTGCTCGAGTCGGGCGAGGGCCAGGAAGCGAAGAGCACAGAGGCTGCAGCCGACGGCCAGGGTCCGGCGGCACAGGGCAAGGACTACCAGGTCATCATGGTCAACCAGGACAAGGACGATGTCCCGGGCAAGATCGAGACGTACATGCGAGACGTGCTGGACCTCTTCATCGAGCGAGAGCCGTCGAGGTTCGTTCGCGTCATGCTGGAGACGGCTTCGAGAGTAGCGGCAGAGAATAAAGACGACCTCGTCAGAAAAGCGCTCGAGCTCTGGGGCCTGGTTGAGAGCATCGACCGCGAACGGCAATGGACCATCGTCGAGCGCCCCCAAGGCAACGAACAGGAAGCGCGGCCCATCCGAGAGGCACAAAACGAAAACGACGTCGACATTTACACCATGATCTGCATGCAGCTCAACGCCGCTGCCGAACGCAAGGCAAACTGCACATCCAAGAGCCTCCTCAACCACATGGACCGGCTGCTGGCAGACAGCAAGTCCAAAGTCGGCTTCTCCGTCTACCTCGCCGCCCTCATCTTCCTCAACTGCATCGAGAAGTCTACCTGGGCCTTTAAGGCCTGGGAGCAGCATCACCTTCGGCCCGGCTGGCCGCTCGAGCGCGATCCCGGCGCCTTCACAGACCAGGGCGGCAACTTGGCTGGCTTGCTGAGGATGCTGTTGGGTATTCGGAGGGCGTTGCCGCAGACGGGTCGTGCCGACCATGGGAAGCTCGTTACCCTTGAGCAGGACCCTCTTGTCGTGGCCTTTTTTCAGAGTCTCGACATGGACTGTAAGTTGGGTTTTTTTTTTCCCTTTCTTTTTTCCCCAATTTCCCCCTTTATTCTCACTCATTCTGTTTTTCTTCCGTCTCTCCT
>LAZP02000164.1:733-36173 GCA_001272575.2 Ophiocordyceps unilateralis | reverse complement strand
TAAGAAAAGATGACAAAATAAAGAAGAAAAAAAAAATTGGTTGCGTCTGGAATGGCCCGTTTCGGTCCGACAGGCTGGCAGAGTGTCTCGCATCCATCAACGCCCGCTAGCCGCCAATACCGTGGGATTGATGATGTTTATTTATATCCAGGAGCAGCGTAGGATTATTTGGGGTATGCATACATATGTATGTATGTCATCCATACATGATGCATCGGTCGGCGAATCGTCATCTAGCCACTTTCTCTCCTCCAGCCCTGTGAGGTTCGTCGCTTGTTTCCGTACCGCCACGTCGGTTGTGTCGATATTACTCGCAGCAAACACGCTCACAAGCATCACTTCCACAACGTCCAATGGAGAAGACGACTGCTAAATTGACAGTTGCCACGGACGGGAAACGGAGAATTCTCATACTGTAATTCTCTATTATAAAAAAAAAAAGACGCGATCACTGCCTCAGGCTAGCAAACGAATAGCCGAACTCTCCTCCAAAGATCCAATATAGCACCTGCACCCCGTTAGCACCACTCACTTCTTGGATTTGTCAGAGGAGGAGGAAAAAAAAAAAGAGAAACAAAAAGGCCCAAACGTCAGGTAAAAGCTTTCGAATCACAGAGCATCTCATTCCCGTCTTGAAACATATTTTTTTTGACTTTTTTTGAACTTCATCATAGCGCAAAGCCTTCTCTTCCAAAGAAAAAAGGGGGCAACAACTCACCAGTCAAACCGACGAAGCCGCCATCACACCGCTCCTTCGCTAGAACTTCGCCCCCAGGCTTTCCGGGATGTTGGGCGCGTTGCCCTGCAGCTGAGGCGGGCTCAACGACGGATTGAACAGCTGAACCGGGACGGCGAGAGCGACGGAAGCGCAGGCGCCGACGACGAAAAACAGAGCCCTCATCTCGATGTTTTTTTTTCCCGTGTAGGTTATAAAAATGGCGGATCGTTTGATCAATCGCGTCCAGGGGAACAAAAAATTGTATGTGCCTACAATTTTTTTTTCTCCCTCTTGCCCAAACGAAGGCAGCGCGAGGTATTTGAAGAAAGGACAGATAAAAAAAATTCACTCACAGACGAGAAAAAAAAAAACCTTCATTTAACGTGACGCGCTCGCTGCAAGAAACTCGGGGTTCGCGCGATCTGCGAGACGGCGCATGGAGCGCATGGCGTTTGACCCGCCGGCCACGGACCTTTTTTTTTTTTTTTCGCGGGGGCCGGCGATGGGTGGGGGGACGGTGTTGCTGGCTTCGTGTCTTGGGGCGCTGGGAAAACGGAGGCGTTTTGCAATTCACGCTTCGAAAATACCTGCCGGTCGTAGCGCGAAGGGGGAGTAAATCGGGCGGAAGATGGTGGGTGAGAGTGTTGGTGACCGCTTCGAGCTATCTTGCGCTTGGGGAGAATTTTTTTTTTATTTAATTTGGCGTCGTTGAACCGTTGGGGGCCGGATCAACGTGGTGCCGGTCTTATGACGACTTACATACAGCCTACCTCGGAGCCTTTCATCCGCGATCCTCGATCCTCCCTTTGCGACTCCAGCAAACAGCCAAAGACAGAAAACCATGGCGCCGCGACCGCCCCTCCTCGTCGCCCTCTTTCTCACCCTCACCTCATGCGCAACCTCCTCCATCATCCAGCTCGTCAGCTCCGGGGCCAAAGACGGCCACCCACGAGACTGGACCTCGACGACGCCTCTTCCCCTACTGATCTGGCACGGTCTAGGCGATAACTTCGCCAGTCCCGGCATGGAAGAAATCGCCTCGGTCGCGACGTCGATTCATCCGGACACGCTCGTTTATACCATCAGCCTCGGCGGCCAAGACGCGAGCGCAGATCGATCGGCCACCTTCTTCGGAAACGTCTCCGCCCAGCTCGAAGACGTGTGCAAGGCGCTCGCAAACCATAGCGTATTGGCTACCGCGCCTGCCGTCGACGCCTTGGGACTTTCGCAGGGTGGCCAGTTTATGCGCGGCTTTGTTGAGCGCTGTAATGTGCCTCCTGTTCGCAGCCTCGTCACCTTCGGCAGTCAGCACAATGGCATCGCCCAGTTCAAGGAGTGCGCTCCCATGGATTGGCTTTGTGGTGCTGCCATGTTGCTCCTGAAGCATAATACGTGGAGTAACCTCGTTCAGAGCCGGCTCGTTCCCGCACAGTACTTTCGCGATCCGACTGATTATCACTCTTACCTCGAGCATTCCAACTATTTGGCTGATATCAACAACGAGCGATCCGTCAAGAACGAGACGTATCGCGCCAATCTTGCTAGCTTGACTAGCTTCGTCCTCTACATGTTCGATCACGACGAGACTGTTATCCCCAGGGAGACGTCGTGGTTCGCCGAAGTCAACGGCTCTGATGTCGTGCCCCTGCGCGAGCGTCGCCTCTATACTGAAGATTGGCTGGGCTTGCGCAAGCTGGATCAAAAGGGCGCGCTGCATTTTAGGTCCATTGCAGGGGATCACATGGATATTCCAAGTCATGTTCTCAACGACACCATGGCCGAGTTCTTTGGGCCTTTGCGCATTTCCGATGCGCCCGGCGAGCTGTAAGGAAATCGTACGGCTCCATGTTCTTATATCTTTTTTTTTCTTTTTCTTTTTCTTCAGCGTCCTTTTTCTTTTTTTTTGCATGCGAGACCAAGTTCAGGGTCGAGGGAGAGGATATTGATTGGCGTTGGCGCTTGAGGGGGGTCGACATCTACGTCTCAACGAGGATACTCTTGGCATGGCTCGATTCATGTTACAAGCACGAGATAGATGACTGGTTTTTGTCTGCCTCTCCAACGCCGCAACGCCACCGCCTCACAACCGCCCTTCAGTCGTTTGTTTCCTCACGATGCAACGTGAGCGATGCTGCGACGTCGGACAGGACAAGAGTAGAACACCGAGACAAGCAGATCGATAATAGACGACTCGCCACTTCAGTCCTCCATGTTCTTGCTGGCCGCAGCCTTCTGTTTCCGCAGCGTGGCCTTGCGCTGCGCAACCTGCTTTTCCATCTCGCCGTCGTCATCGGCCTTGGCCTTACTGCGACGCTGCGGCCGGGCGACGACGGTGTCGGCGGCGGACGTCTTGGCCTTCTTGGTCTTGGGGACAGACGGCTCGACGGTTTCGGCGCCGTCGAGCGACTTGCGCTTCTTGCCGATGTTGGCCTTTTCCGTGCCAGTGGCGACGACGGAGGACTCGTCATCATCGGCAACGACGTCACCCTCGTCCAGCCAGAGCTCGTCGGTCTGCCAGATGGGGAGGGCGGCGGTCGTGGGCCCCTTGATGTAGATGCTCTTGACATTGCGCCACTGGTGCGGCACCCACTTGTCGACGAGGGCCGAGGCCACGGCGGCAACGTTTTCGGCCACGTACTCGGACGGCCAGTGGGCGTAGGCGACGCGGATGGACGTGTTGACCGTGGGCGCCAGGCTGACGAGGGCGCAGTCGAGAGCCTTGTTGATCTCCTTGGCCATGTCAGTGGCGGTAGCGATGTTGGCCTTGGCCGCTTCATCGCCGGCTGGCCTCTTCTTACGGCCGACGCGCTTGCCGTCGACCTTGGACCGCTTGGCCTGGAGAACGACGGGGATGGGCCGCTTCTGGGTCGACTTGTAAAACGTCTTGCCGAGGACCTTGGGCAGGCGGTTGACGATACGGTCGTCGGCGACGAAGACGTCGTGCTCGGAAAAGAGCTTGCGCTGGGCCTCGTACTGGCTGTATTTTGCCTTGAGCTTGGAAAAGTCGATGACACGCGTGATGCGCTTCCCCAAAGCGGTCGGGAACTCGTCCGAGGCGAACATGTCCTTGTAGACGCGCTGGGGGTCTGCCGTGATGGCGCAAATCGTAGTCGTTTCCTGGGCGTTGAGCGAGTGCGGCAGCGGGATCTTGACGGGCTTGAGTCGGGCCGAGGTGGCCATGTGCCGCTTCGTCGTCAGCGTGAGCCAGATGGGCGTGTCTTCGATGTCGTCCCCGGCATCGTCGAGCAGATTACGCTTGGAAGACTTCTCGCGAGCTTTTTGCGCGTCCTCCTTGGCTGCCTTTTGAATGTGGGCGAGCAGCGCCTTGGAAGCCTTGAGCGTCTGCCCATTGAATCAGCAGGGCAGACATGAGAGATGCGAGACGGGGGACGAGTAACGAACCTGATCGGGATCGATGGGCGCCACGACGTCAGAGGCGACGACGATGACTTGCTGGGACGACGCCATGATGGAGAACGACGAGCTGTTCTGATGACGTCGAGGCGATGGCTGCAAGTCTTTCTATTTCTCTTGCGTCGGAGACGAGGATGACGACCTTGTACAGAGTGAAAAGACGTTCACCACCCAAGGAGTCAAAAAAAAAAAAAAAAGGCCCCAGTTTCGGGGTCGGAAGAAGCAAGTCCCGATCCGGAACCTCGAGCATCGGACCGGACCCCACTTCTACGCCGGCCTGCCCCGCGCCATCCGTCTCCGCAATAAGACTCCTCCGCAATGGGCGAGGACGGACAGAATTTCCCCATTGGGGCGGATTGTGACTTCGCGTCGACTGCCCGCGAGGGAAATGGCTGATCAAGGACCTAAGGGGGGGGGGCCAAGAATTACCTGCAGACGAGTACAATTGCTCATTTCACACTTTTCAAGGTGGCTTGCCTCAGAATTGACTTCCGGCGGTAAAAAAGAATGTGGTGGAGGAGCACAGCATCTGCGTTTGGCGCGCGGGAAGGCGATGGATGAATGAATCCATTGCGCAGGGCAGGCGTCTGCCAGAAAAGGGGGGCCGATGGGCTTCTGGCTACAACTACAGGGCGAAGAGAGGTTTGGAAAGGGAGCAAAGTGCAGGCGGTGGCGCCATCCAAGGTCAATGATTGAAAGAGGGAGGGCGAATAAAGGGACGGGGTCAGGCGCTTAGAGAGTGCAGCGCAGCTTCTGACAGGGGACGCGATGGGTGGAGACGTGTTTGCTCGAGCCAACCGTGTTTCTTGTTTCTTGAGGCGAGATGGCCAAGGCGGATTTATACACGTTCGGTGTACTAATCGGACCTACCTACCTCTCTACCTACCTACTCCCCAGACAGCAGCTCCTCATGCTCTGCACAAAGCCTCGCAGAGCCCTACCTGGCCTACTAACCTACCTAGGTATGCAGAAAGAAACGACGAGACAAGGCGAACCGACACAATTAGATCCATTCATTGTCTGCGGCACAAGCATATAGCATCCATGTCCAATCCATAGCGTCCATCCATCCATGCTAGACGCTAGCACTGTCAGGCCTTCGGCGCTGCAACTTTTGCACTGATGCACGCACTGCACAACCGGTCGGGCGCTGTAGAAGCCTTGTGGGGGGCCCGCAGCCACCTTACCTAAGAGCCACGTAGTTACCCCCTTACCACCACCACCTATTTGATTTAAAAAAAAAAAAAAAAAGTCACGTCAACGCCAACGCGATGCGTGAACCCTCCCCTCCCCGGGCATCGCGTTCGTGTCGAACCCACACGAGGCACGTCCTCTTAAATACCCTTGCCCCAGACTTTTCCCTCTCTCCCGCACACATCTCGAGGCCTGCATCTGCTTTTCCCCTTCTTTTCTTTCTTGCGTGTGAAGCTGTTTTTTTTGTGTCTGTCAGTTCGGGTCTATTTGCTACGCGTATAGATTGCCCTCGTCGTCTTCCATTGTCGAGAAAGAAGACCGAGCCGTGCCACGCCGAAAAAAAAAAAAAAAGGGAAGCAAGCCATCTTTGGACTTTCTTCTTTTTTTCTTCTTCAGAATAGGACATGCCCGTCGTCGTCGTCCTCTGCTGAGTCGTCAACGTCACTCCGCCACACCTCCAACGCACGACGACGAAAGCAACGACAATCTCGATTCCTTCTTCTACCATTACCATAGCAGCAGTCATGGACTCACCTCCTCGTCTGCCGCCGTCACGCCGCGTCTCGGCCCATGGACAGCCCTCGCCGTCGGCTGCCACCACAGCTGGCACCAAGCGGCTGCTCCCAGCCTTTGAGCCGCTCTCGTCGTCGCCTGGACTGCCGCGTCCGCTCAAGCGGCAGAACACGGGCGCCGCCAGTTTTATGCCTACGCCTATGCCCACCTCTGGCCCGGTCAATCCCATGTCCAGCTCGCCGCCTCCGTCTCACCCCCGCCTCCAGTCACAGCAGCTGGCTGCCCCGACCCTGTCCACTGCCGTCTTGTCGTCGCCGCCCGTTCCAGCTGCAACCATCACGGAGCGGGCTCCCCTCACGGCCCTTTCGGCCGTGGAGCTGCCGGAGAATGGCGAGATCGTGTCGTTGGGCCGGTCCAGCAACTCGTCACATGTCCAGCTCTCGTCTAACAGACTGATCTCACGCGTCCACGTCGTGGCCCGCTACCTGGCTGGTGGCAAGTTGGAGATCCAGTGTCACGGCTGGAACGGCATCAAGGTGCACTGCCAGGGACGCACCTGGGATCTCCAAAAGGGCGACACCTTTTCCAGCCAGTCGGAGGGAGTCGACGTCATAGTCGACGTGCTCGACGTTCGAGTCATGATCCAGTGGCCTCGTCAGCATGGTCTCGACGATTCGTCCGCCTGGGGCGACTCGCCGTCGTCGTCTGCCCGCACCATAGTGCAGCAGCAGCAGCAGCAGCAGCCTTGGTCGGCCTCGCCTCTTCGCCGTAACACCCGCATCACCTCGCCCGAGAGCCCGACGCCTGCCCGACGCGTGTCCATGAGCTCCCAGCGGCTTCACGAGTCCATTATGCAATTGCCCCACGGCAGCCTCGACGATAGTCTGCGCGATGTCGATGGTATTCAGATCTACGAGGACGACGCTGACCTGCCGGTCGGAGCCAGTATGCGTACCGAGGCCACGGCTAAGGAGCCCGGCAGCGACGCCGAGGCCCAAGGGGACGAGGACGAGGATCCTGATGAAGAAAACGACCCGATTGTCCACTCGTTCGGTCCCTTTGGGGACAACATTGCCGGCCGGATGGCCATGATAATGTCCAAGTCTCCCAAGGTGAAGCCGGCGGCGGCCCGACGACCGCTCTGCCCTGCGTCAGCTTCGACGTCCAGCATGACCCATGGCACGGACGAGAGCTCATCCGAGAGCTCGGAAAAGGTGCCACCCCCGGCGCTTGACCCCGCGGTAACCAACCACATCGTCAACCAGCTGGCCTACTCGCGCGTCTCCTCGACGCCGCTCTCCACCATCATGCACAACCTCCCAGCCGAGTGCAAAGCCATAGGGGAAGAAGCCGTCCGGGCCGTGTTGGAGTCGACGGCCAGCATCGGCATCATCCGCCGCCAGGGAAAGGACGCGGCGGGCAAGCCGCTCGAGAGCCAGTACTACTACATCTCCGAGCACGACGACGACAGGCAGCGCGCCGCTGCCGTCGTGGAACAGCTGCGCAAGCCAAGTCTGCGCGCTTGTAGGAAACAGCACAAGGTGGGTGATGGGCAGCTTCGACTGATGGGATGTGCTTTGACTGACGGAGCGCTGTGTAGCAATATTATTGGAAACGGCCCCGCACGCCGTGATTGTTATCGGAATCGGCTCCATATGCCGTGGTGTGATTGCTGTTCTTCTTCTTCTTCTTCTTCTTCTCTTTCTTCTTCCCTTTCTCCTTTTCCTTCTTCTACAGACTCACATGGCCGCGTCCCAGTGTTGATACGGACAAGGGTCCATGACCAAGACGATGTCGCACATGCCTATCGATGTCTATATGGGACTCTTGGTAGCTTATGGTGTTTTTCCGGCTTTTTTTTTCCCCTTATCCTTTTCTTATTCTTTTCTTATCATTTTTTTTTGCCCACTTCATCTCGTGGCAAAGTCGGCGTCACGGTGATCGATTAATACCGACAAGATCGGGACTTGGGGGGAAAGAGAACCAAAGACTACCACAAAAAAAAAACAGGCACACACACACACACACACTCACAAGACAAGACAAGACAAGACAAGACAAGGAGACAGATGCCGTCGGCTGGCGGATGGATCTGGTGGGATGGCGGGCTTTTTTTAAAAGGGAGCGCTTTGAAGCAATGACGGAAGATGGCGAGAGAGAGAGAGAGAGAGAGAGGAATCATGACTCTCGGGTCGGGCAGAGAAACGGGGTCACTTGGCGAGGCGCTCACTGACGTGTGTATATTACAATACCCGACTCGTCCTGTCACGAGTGGTGTAGGGGCCTTGGGTGGAGGTGTCGTGCAGAGTGAAATTAGTTATAGGCAGTTTGGTGGTGTGACGACGTCGTCGTGAATTGCGAGGTCAGTACCTACCTACCTACCTACCTACCTATGTATGTACATACCTAGGTAGGGACTACTGCAGCTGAGCTTGCCTTGAATGAGTGCGAAGCACACTGCGTCCCTACCTATATAACTACCTGCCTTGGGAGTAGGTAGTACCAGGTAGGTAGGTGGGTAGTACGAATACGGAGTCCTCTCCTCCTCACCATCCATCCCCTCCATCCGTCCATGCCTCCTCCATCCATCCATCCATCCATCCATCCATCCCTCTATCCGCCCAAAAGCACCAAGCCCACCGACGACCAAAACCCAACGTCATTACACGCCCCTAGCCAGCCCGCCAGCCAGCCAGCCAGCCAGCCACAAAAAGGGTGGTTCCCCCTTCTTCCACCGACAAGCAACAGAAACCACTCTCACCACTCACCAAACACCAACCAACCAACCAACTAAAACCCAAAAAATTATTTAGAAAAAATTCCCACCTTCACCCATCACCAGCCCAGCCCAGCCGAAATCCTCATCATGCCTGAATCAACCACTACCACCACCACCACCACCACCACCAAATCCCCAGGCTCGTCGTCTCGTTTTTCCTTTCATCATTCCCATCACAGCTTCTTTTATGGATAAACTAACACTTTCAGGGGGAGGGTTATCTTTTTTTTAATAAAAAATCCAATCATCTTTCATGGATTTTTTTTTTTTTTAAAAAAAAGACCTCGTTCCTCCTACGGATCGTACCCGCTCTTGGGAACCGCGCCTCGATCGTGCTCAGAGCTGGAGTATTCAGGATCGCAAGCATAGCCTTCAGATGCCCGTCATCGATGCTGTCAAGACTGGGCCGGGCTTCACGGAGAAGCAGTCGTGAGCGAGGTCTCGGGGACAGACGACGCACACACACACACACAAGAAAAAAAAAGGAGATTGTCTTTGGCGTTGGACTGGGCTGTTTACAACCCCCCCTACTGTATCCGTACATGAATCCCGTTCCAGATCAACACATACAACGCCTTTCCCCCCCTGCTGTTCGTTCCGCAAAATGCCGACATGATTCGATCCCCAAGTCCCGCAGAATCACCACATGCAAACACCTACCTACAAACCCTGCGGCCCCAGTCCGTCGAAGCCCCCCGTGGAGAAAAACTCGCCCAGCACGCTCGCCGCGTATGCCAACCCCGCGACCCATGCCGTCGTCACCAACAGCTTGCGTCCCAGCCTCCGCTTCCCCCGTCTCCCCCCCTCCTTTGTTGTCTTCGCCTCTGCCGTCCGACCTGCCTCCCAGTACGGCGGCCGAGCCTCGTAGTTGACGAAGCCCGTCGGGCTCGCAAAGTTGCCCGTCACTGGCCTCCCCGTCAGGTCGATGGGGTTGACGGCTGGGCCATCCTTCACCTGCCGGGCCTCATCCGCCGACGACTCGCCTTCGATGAGCCTCTGAAACACCACCACATCGCCGCCACCCGATGCCATTTCGTAGCCCTGAGCCTGGAGCGCCGCAAAGTGCGGCAAGAACTTGCTTGGGTTCGATAGCCGGGGCAGCACCGTGGCCGGAGACGACGGTAACCGTGTCTCGTACGCACGACAAGTCATCTCCGCCAAAGTGACTGACCTCGTGTCCGCATCGTATGCCAGTATCTTGAACGATGCTATGCGCTGCTTGCCTGCTGCGCCGTTCATCGACGCCCAATCGATCCGTCGCCTCTCCCGCTTGACTTCGTGGAACTTCACAACCGGTCGCCCCAATCGGCCGCCACATTCCTCGGCGTAGTTCGTCTCCAGCCCCTGTGGCTCCTTCGAGTAAGGGTCCATTTCGAAGTGCTCCCGTTCAAGGTATGATGACATGGGCGTCCTCGCCTGCCGTCTACCCCGTCGACGGTGGAGGGCCGGCTCAAGCTTCGAGCCGGTGCCCAGGGATTCGCTTGGAAAACTCTCGTCCATCGAGCTCGGCTCGGCCTCGTCCTGCCCCATGCTGGCCGCATGAGCCGGCTCCCCATCACCTGCTTTCCTCGGGTACAGTGTCGACTTGGACCACGAGTTGGTAGTGCTCCATGAAGCGGCGAATTCTTCAGGGAAATCACGCGCGTAGTTGCCCGTCAGACCATCACCCTTTGGCTGCCGCGCTTGCGACAGAGCCTCTTGAGCTTCCATCCATGCCACGTCCCACGTCTGTTCGTGCTCCGCCTTGGCCCTCTGCAACTCCTTTCTCTCCTCCTGCTCGCGAGCCCTACGCACCACACCTCGTCGGATGTCAGCCGCTGACTCAGTCACCTCCCCCGACGCATTTCTACCAGACAGGGCAAAGTCTTGATGATGCTTGCCCGCACCGACTTCTGTCGTGCTGTCCCTGACGAGACCTGTCCGGATCGATGTTTCGGCTCCTGGTTTGTTGTAAGCGTCTTGATACTTGCTCTTGGCTTGCTTGTTAGGACCGATGCTTTTCATCTCTCCGGAAACACCGAGACCGGCGGCAACATGCTCGGGTGGGCTCCTACATTTCTTAGAAGCCGCCGCAGCGTGCGCAGCATGTGTCGTACACGATTCTTTGGAAGACCTGGCAGATGACCCCGCGTCACCAGCTTGCTTGGAGGTCGCTTCAGAGTTTGACTGAGTGGCTGAGCCATATCGCGCATTGTACTGATCGAGGTCCTCATATTTCTTGGAGAGGTCCTCGGCTGACGGCTCCATCAGACCATCGGGCTCGTGCCAGTACGTCGGACCATAGTCGCCCAAGTCCTTGTAGTCCTTGCCTTGGTCGTCAGGCGACACCGGAGCCTTACCTGGAACCGGTTTGGCTTGCCGTGTCACCGTTTGCTGTCTCTTTTCATAGACCGAGAGCAGAGCGTCATCGGCAACGAATGGAGCCTTGTACTGGTTCAAGTCCTTGTATTTCTTCGACTTGTCCTCCGCGCTCGGCTCTGGCAAGCCGTCCGGCTCGTGCCATTTGACCGGCCCATACTTGTCGAGGTCATCATAGTTCTTGGTCAAGTCTTCAGCCGGGGGATCGGGAAGGCCGTCTGGTTCCTTCCAGGTCACAGGATCCTTGTAATCGCGCAGGTCCTCATAACTTCCCGACGCTTGCTCCGCAGCCGTCCCGAGCTCATACTGAGGTTCGGCCTGGCGTATGTCTTTGGAGTTTGGCCCGTCTGGGTTTGCCTGGGCATCAGCGGCAGACGACCTTTTTGCTATCCTGCGATTTGTGATGGGGTCGATGAAGCTCTCGTCATTCGGTTGCTTTGTCGACAGGCTGGAGGCAGATGTTCGAGAGATGGATCTGTATTTCTGTAGAATGCCGTAGAGTGCATCTAGCTTATCTTCTTTGCAGCTAGCGCGCCTCAGTCGATGACCGAGATCGCGGTCGGCATTGGCAGCAAAGAAGCGTGCCCGAAACAAGGTGGTGACATCCCGGATGACGTCGTCACGATCCCATGATGTCGGGCCACGGCTGAAAGTCTCCGTGTACCAATATTTGTTGGCGCGAGGAGACGAGGAGCGACAGCGGAAAGTTCGGCACTGCCTGGACGCAATAGTGGTGATGCCGGGTAAAGCCAAGATTGACTGTCTGGAGCAACTATGCGCCAAGTTGCCAAGTTTGGAGCGAGAAGAAGGCGTGGCTGCTGCCGCCAACATGATGATGAGGAGGTATTGCCACTCAGTATGACTGTGTAAAGACTGTGACGGAAGCGTGAATAACAAGGCAACGAAGGCTTCAGTTAGGGAGAGAAAGACTAACGAGGCTCGCTCAGACTGTGACGGCAGAGAGCTGATATAAGGCGTCACCGGTGGCGAAGTGGCATCAAGCCCGTGTGCGGAATGTTGCGTGGTCGGATTGCGCGGTCTGAGAGAGTGAGGCGGTGCTCTGCCGGCCAGCAGCAGGAAGCGAAGCGCTGGTCGGAAAGGGCAGCGGAGAAGAACTTGGTTTTTGGAGGAGAAAGGACAGCGGTAAAGAGGACGAGAGCGATAGTGAAAGCGCGAGCGAGGACTAGAGCGTGAGCCAGAACCAGAGCGGGCCAGAATGAGGTGGCGGTCAGGTCAAACGAGCCTCGTCAGACGGAGGAGGGGAAGCGGGATGTTAAGAGACAAGGAGAGACAGCCCGTCTGAGCTTAGCGCCACGGAAGGGATCAATCGGAAGCTGGCGGGGTTCAGTACTACTAATGTATGTACCCCACAAATTACAATGCCCCAGGCTGGGGCAGTGGGCCTGGCACCCCCTGCAGCCTAGTGGAGGTGGATCACCAGTCTCTCGCCCTCTACCCTCTACCCTCTACCCATGTACAGAGGTAGTTTGTCACGGGTCCGGGTTGGTGGCTTCGATCAATCAATTCATGCTTGCTACTTTGGCCCGGACCCCGAGCGGCGCGGCTTATCCGGCGGCTCGGCCACGCCGTAGGGAAGCGACGCCGCCACAGAACACTAAAAAATATATTGTGGCTAGGTAGCGACAAGCAGCGTGGCCTATACTGCATGCTGTGACGTCACACTGCTAAGCCACTCAAGCGTCACGAGGTACTGGCTTTCGTCTCCGTCCCCCAGGTTTTATCCCGGAGATTTCAGGGTGCCGGTTCCAAATCGTGCCGAAAACTTACTGCAGTGTCTCCAGTCAACTTCTGGCAAGTTCGCGACCGTTACTCATGACTCCGTCATCTCATACCCGACACCAGTGCCCCATTAGTCGATGTGGGCTTGACGTTTGCTGGCGAACGATAATCCAGCCTTGTAAGCCCCGCCTACTTCTTAGTCAGAGCACGGATAAATGACTCTCCGCGGGGTACGAGGCTGGGCGAAGAAAAAAAAAAACCGTGACATCATCTGCCTTCGCGCAATGGCAGCTCCAGCAGCCAAGACGTCGGTTCAAGCACAACCATGAAGCGCAGAGGCGCGTCCCGGCCTGTCGATGGCCCTCGTGTCAGCTTCGGCTCCGGCTTCGGCTCCTCCGCCTCCGGCAGCTCCCTCTCCTACCTGACCGAACCTCCCTCCTTCGCCGCCGTCACCGATGCTAATGTTGTCGTGATATTAAAAAATGCTCTCAAAAAGGACAGCACCACCAAAACCAAGGCCCTTGAGGACTTGCTGGCCCACATCCGCGCTCACCCCTTCGACCAGGGCGGCGTCGACGATGCCCTCCTCGAAATCTGGGTTCGTACGCCCTCTACCGGCACAGACATTGGGCTCACCCGTCGCAGGCTCATCTATACCCCCGAATCTCCATAGACAACTCCCGACGCGTTCGCGAGCTCTCTCACCTTATACAATTTCAATTGATGACATCCGCCCGCAAGCGCATGGAAAGGCATGTTCCGAGAATCGTCGGTTCCTGGCTGGCTGGCCTTTACGACCGCGATCGAGTCGTTGCCAGGGCCGTAGACCAAGGTCTTTCCTCTCTCTTGGCCTCTCAGGACAAGATCACTGCATTCTGGAGTAAATGTCAGTCGCAAATTCTCGACTACGCCATAGGCGCCGCCCAAGAAACCCAGGATACCCTCAGCGATGAACGGGCCACTACCGCCGAGGATGCCGAGGCCAAATACAATAGAGTCATTGTCGCCAGCTTGTCTCTCGTTTTGGGTTTGCTTCGACTAGGAGATGATGTGGTCGAACGATCCCGTCAAAAGCTCGACATGTTCTTCGAAGAGGACATTGTTTGGCAGAGCATCACGTCCAAAGATGCTCTGGTCAGAAAAACCGTCTGCCAGCTTCTGCTATTGTGCCTCGAGCGCCAGCTACCGTATGCTGAGTCGACAAGGGCCAAGCAGGCCTTTGTCACCGGCGGCCTGAAGACCAAACAATCTGGAACAGCAATGGATTTCGTCCGGGCCTTGACCAAGTTGACGCAGCGGGACCCGGCCGTGTGGGCCGCTCAAACAAATACCAGGAAGCCGCCCTTGGCGAGGCTCCAGACTTTCATAGCGAGGGGCTCACAGGGAGGTCCGGCAGAGTTCTGGAGCTGCCTGGACCAGCTCTTGGCCTCACTTCCTACCCAGGACCAGACGCTCGATACTGCATCGGATTTGCTGTCCTCCTTGAAATCTGGCATCACAGGCCGCGAAGAGCCTCGCACTAACGCTCCCGTCGGCTGGAAGTGTTACGCTGATGCTATCCAGCGCTGTCTGCGCACCCTTTCCGACGAAGATAGACTGGTTGTTGTGAGGCAACATCTGTTCCCGCTTCTGGAGCAATTCCTCTTTTCCGCCTCTGATAAGCGGTCGCCCATACCGTTCGGCCCCAAGGCGACAAGTCTTGTTGTCGAGCTCCACCTGGGGCTGGCACAACTTTCGCCTCGCCTTGCGGAAGCCACAGCGGATGAATGGACCCGGCTGGCCGCCGTCTTCTGCGGAGAACTCTCCGGCTCGCTCCCCGAAGTCTCTTCGGCCTTCCAAGAATCACAAATCAAAGTTGGTGAACAGGGTAGGCGCTGGTTTGGGCTTACCGGGTCCGTACACACAGCTTGTCGCGATTCCGGCGATGTTCGGGACCCAACAACCGGACCCTCGGCAAAAGTCATCCTGCAGTGCCTAGATCTTCTTGAAAGCCGGAACCTGAGGCCGTTCGGAGCCGCGCAGACTCTCGAACATGCAATGAGTCAGTCACCACATCTGTTTGCAGCCGACGTATCACGACGCGTCGTCGACTTTCTCTCGTCTGCTGCGGGAGACATGGTTAAACTGCTGGAGTCACCGTCGGGCCCAAATCTCTTTTCGTCTCTTAGCATCCTCAGTGCAATCCCAGGTCTGCAAACGGAGTACGAGAACTTGTGGCAGGAGTGGACACGAGCTGTTCTGGCACTCCCCAAAGGAGAGTCGCGCAGTTTGGCGCTTGCTCAACTCGTATCCCAAGAGAAGGCTGCTCCGCTGGCCTCACAGTCCAAGCAACTTCAAGCGCTGATATACTCCCAGGCCATGGAGGCGGTCGAGACTGCGGAGTGCAATGCGGACGAGAGCGCCATGCCTGTTGTGGAAGCGGCACTGGCGAGTCGCGCTCTGGAAGCAAATACCAGTTCCAAAATAACAGGCCACTTGGTGGAAATGCTTGGGAAAGAAACGCCACAGACCGGGAGCATCTTGGACATGTTAGAACTCATCGCCAAGAGAAGGCCAGAGCTCTTCTCTCAGTCGGAATCAGTACATACAGACCTCGTGGCCCATTTACTGAGTCTATCCGAATGTGGCGACGATAGCACCTCTTCCCAGGCGGCGCGGATACGTTCACTGTTGGATACCCACGGAGAGGGCAGCCTGCCGGCTGCGGAAATAATCCAAACGAATCTCGAAAGGGCCGGCCCCCAATCCCTAGAGTACGCTTCCAAGGGAGATGAACTGCCATGCCTTAGCTGACGTCTACATAGTGTCCATACACTGGCTGCTCAAGCCGAAGCCGCAATCGACACGAATATGCGTTGGCAAGACATTCTGCCCAGCACCAAGGTGTGGTTGGCTGAGCTGTCGCCGCTGTTGGAGCGGCCGATCAACCCTTCACTTGCTATAATGAATCCTATCGGAGGTGCCATGGCGCTTCCTCGCGTCAGTTCTCTGCGACGACACGGCTCTCAGATGTCGAGAGACCGCCAAGGACGCTGCATTCCGGCTAGGATGGCCCTTTACGCGCAAGCTGTCCTTGGTTCCGCATCGGCGGTTGTCCATCTCCCGCGACAGTCTTGTATCGAGCTGCTACATGTCCAGTGTCTGTCGGCGCAGCTTGCCTCTGACCAACGGGCGTCTCTGGACGATGACGGGCTCTGGATGTCGATGGACGAAGATGCGATAGCCCAGGCAGAAGAGCTCATGACCTCCTCCAGGCACCTGATGAGGGAGATGGTCACCCTGGCCAATGGGTGGAACAAGGACTCTGGAGATGATGCTTCCAGTGTCGTCCACGGGCTTGTCGACTTGACTATGAAGGAGGCTGCCGAGCTCACGAGTCGTGGAGTGCACAACTGCAGAGTGTTGAGTGAGCTCATCCAGATACTCATCGAAATCCACGGAGTTCCACCCTCCTTGGACGAAATGTACCTGGGCTCGGAAATGCTCAAGGCCAAACCAGAGACGGCTTTGCCGCTGGCCGGACTATTGACGGGCCTTGGGGAGTCTCTCCGGTCATCTAAGGCGACCAGCAACCTTTGCAACCGATTGATTAGCGACGTGGCGGATACTGATCCCGACAGCGACCAGTCGAGAATGACAACGGTGCTTCTGACGTTGTGCGCCCAGGTCTACGATTCCGGCGAGCTACCGGTCGCAAACAACCGAATCGTCTTCGCTGTGAGGCAGATGACCTCTTGGACAGAAGATCCCAACCTGGATGCCGCCTTTGGCGCCGAGATCTGCCGCCTACTCGGCCAGCTACTTCCCTGCATGAAGGACGTTTATGGACCTTACTGGGAAAAGGCGCTACATTTCTGTGTCGGCCTATGGAAACGAGCCGGGCAGCTCCCACTTGTGGAAGCGCTACCGTTTCTTTACGAGTCACTGAAGCTGTTAATAGTCCTCGAACAACTTTCGGATCCCAATGATGATCTGCAGGATGCTCTCATAGATTTCGGTGCGGAGAAGTGCAGCGGCTTGTTGCAACTGATGAAGCTACCGCGCGACAAGAGCTCTGAGCCATTGGAGATGGTGGATGCGATGCTGTGCCGCGAGGTCGAGACGATAGCGGTGGCGCAACTCCCGCCGTCGACGAAACTGTTTCCTCTCGTCGCCTCGGCGTCTCGAGATGTCCAGACGGCGGCCTTTAACTTGCTGCACAGAAAAATACCGGCGCAGCAGGAGGAGCAGTCGATTGATTTGCTCCTTGACAAGACTGGTGAGCCTTACTCCTCCGTGCTCCGGACCGGCTGCTAACCTGTTGCAGATGCCCGGCTTCCTGACGAGCTTCTGTCTCTGCTGCTGGACGCGCCGACGCTGGAAGAGTTCTCCGACGAGGCGCTTTCACTCTTCCCGTCGTCGGTCCGCTGCTATCTCCTGTCGTGGAAACTTCTATTCGACGAACTTTCGACACCGTCATTCAAGATTAGAACCGACCTGACGGAGCATCTCAAGACGGAAGAAATCATCAAGCCGCTGCTGGAGTTTCTCTTCGACGTCCTCGGCCACTCGGCGGCGCACCCGCTCAATCTCGACAAGGAGAACATCGGACCGGCTGAGCTGTGCGACTACGACATCGAGCAGGCCGAGTCGGTGACGGCAGAGAAGAGCATGCTCTGGCTGCTGGCGCATCTGTACTACCTCGTGCTGCGGTATACGCCGGGGCTCTTCAGGGCCTGGTACCTCGACTGCCGCTCCAAGCAGACCAAGATGGCGGTCGAGGCGTGGACAAGCAAGTACATATCTCCGCTCATCGTCGCCGACGCGCTCGACAAGGTCCAGGTCTGGGCAGACGCGCAGGAACCATCAACCAGCAGCGACAACAAGGAGCTCGTCGTCAAGGTATCCAAGGCGGCGCGCGAAGTAACAGCCGGATACGAGGTGGACGAATCGCAGGCAGCCATCGTCATCAAGGTACCGGCCGACTACCCCATCGGCGGCGTCACCGTATCCGGCCTCCGCCGGGTGGCGGTGTCGGAACGCAAGTGGCAGAGCTGGATCATGACGACGCAGGGCGTCATCACCTTTTCCAACGGCAGCATCATCGACGGCTTGCACGTCTTCAGGCGCAACATGGTGGGCGCCCTGCGCGGTCAGAGCGAGTGCGCCATCTGCTACAGCATCATCTCGTCCGATAAGCGCATGCCCGACAAGCGCTGCTCGACGTGCAAGAATTTCTTTCATCGGACCTGCTTGTATCGCTGGTTTCAGACCAGTAGCCAGAATACTTGTCCGTTGTGCAGGAACCCGATTGATTATCTGGGCGCCGATACGGTGAAGAGGAGGTAGGCGTAATGAGGCGCTGTTGACGGGGGGGGGGGTCTTGGAGTGAAGGGCGATTCAATCACGAGTCTTGTTGTTCTGTCGCGTCTTTCTCATTACATGGATAGGTACGCAAGGTGGGTGGGTATGGACGAGGTAGATTCACACCCAGTACACTGCTCAGATGCAGTTGAGGCTGTATCTGTCACAACGATGATGATTAGACTCTAGTATCAAAAGTGCCAGACATGAGTGGGCAGGGCAATCAGGCCATAGGCCGCATCCTCTCATCATGACAGCTCGTCCGTCGCGAGGCACCGGAAGCCGAGAGCCTGCAGAGACGATGGTCAGTGACGCGAGACACAGGTCAGGAAGGATTTCCTCCCCCTTTTAGAAAAACCTGACCTCTGTCGCGGACGCTCGCCTGCCGTCGTAGCGCACCAGCGCGGCGACCATTTCGCGAAATAGGGGATCGACGTCGGGGAGAATCTCCGTCCACGAGCGGGGAGGAAAGACGGTCCACAACTCAAAAGGCGAGACGGAAAAGGTCCGAGCCTCGGGCCACGTCTCGGGAGTTGGGGTCCCGAGCGTCTTGAAGATGCTGAGGATCAGCCCGAGCTGGTTCCCGTCTTCGTCAACGGAACGGGACTCAAAGGGCGGCCGGGGCGGCGTGCGGATGGCCTCGGCGAGCATCACGCCCAGGCCCCACATGTCGACGGGCGGACCGTAGCCGCGATGGGCGAAGAGCACCTCCGGGGCGCGGTAGGCGCCGGTGCCGATGTCGAGGACCTTGCCGTCGACGGGCTCGGCGGGCGGAGACAGGTCGGGATGCCATGCGGTGCCAAAGTCGGAGAGGAAAGCCGGACCGTCGGGCGAGGCGACGAGGACGGCAGACGGCTTGATATCGCGGTGTACGATGCCATCGGCGTGGATCGCTTCCAGGGCGCGTAGCGTGTCGGTGAAGATGGTGCGCAGTCGGGGCGTCGAGAGAGAAGGCTGTCCCGCGGCGAGAAGCTGGCCTAGAGTCAGAGGCACAAAGGGGAATTTCAGCACGAGCCGCTGCTCCTGGTCGCGAAAGACGTCGAGCAGTGGGATGCAGGGCGGTCGCAGCCGGCGCAGGATCTTGGCTTCGCGCTGCGGGTTGTGAGGCTCAAGGGGCGCATGAGCGACGATAACTTTGAGCGCACAATCGCCGCTGCGGTAGACACGAGACGTGACGCCCTCGGAGACGAAGACGCAGCCGTGATAAGGACCGATCCGGATGCCGGGCGGCGGCGGCGGCGGGACACGGTCACCGGCATCGAGGTCGATGGAGGCCGGCCGTGGACTCCGAGCGGCACCGGCGCAAGCAGCGTCATACTCTTCCTGGCAACGGGGCAAAAAAAGGAAAAAAAAAAAAGGGGGGGGGGGCGAGAGTCAAAAGCCAGGCGTTTCTTAATTTTACTCGGACGAACGACGCACACGAGATGCCGAGTCCTCATAGGCGCGCCGCTCTATGGCAACGGCATCGGTTGCAGGATGAGCGACTTGTCTGCTCGAGATTTTTCCATTAGACGAGGTGTGAAAGTCGAAGTCTCGGCGGCAGGCGTCTCACATTCTTCGGATAGCTTCGTAGCGATCCAGGGCTGAGAGGGACGAGGGCCAGGGCGACGAGGGAGACATGGATATGTTTGGCCTTGTGTCTTAGACAGGAGGGCTCGTGGGAGCAAAGGAGGGTGTAAAGTGTTTTTCTTTTTCCTTGTAAAAGAATGGCGACACGTGTCGAGGAGACGGGGAAACTCCTTTTTTCTGTATTTTTCGTGTTGGTTCTCGCGGAGGAGGAGAAATGGAGTCGAAGAAGTTGCCTCTTGATGGCAAAAGAGAGAAAGAAGATGGAAGATTCCGACTCACCCGTTCAGCAAAGCGGTGAGGATGCTGACTGATTAACTGCCGTGTCGGTCAACGGAGCTACAGTGCGAGGAGTGAGCGCGCAAACACAGTACCATCGTGAAGCAGCCCAGCTGAATTTTGAATTGCCTTGCCTGTCCATCTCGATGGGCTGCCTCTGGAGTGCCCGCGGATAGTGGCAGCTAGGCATGCAGAAGCTCATCATTCGTATTCGTTAGATTGTATCAGCCACCACCTTGACCGTTCTCCCATATAGCCGGAAACGGCCGTCTCAGCTCGTTGCCGTAATCCGCGGCTAGCTCCCTGGTGCGTGATTTGGGGTACAAGACAAAGTTAGCAGAGATGAGCGACAAAGCACGGCTTCTCACTCCATGCTGCAGCACTTGGTAGCACCCGCAAGTATCCGCAGCTCTCCGGTCACCCCGTCATCTCCACGTGCAGTCGTCCGTCATCACCGTTAATTACGGTGCCTCCAGCCTGCCGCAGAACACACCATCTTTCGTCCTCACCACCACACTTCTTTTCCCCTCCCGCCCGGTTCCATCATCACCAACTTCCTCCGCCTCCGCCGCGTCCTCTCGTTTTGCTTCCCGCTTATCTTCTGTTACTTCCTCCCTTTCCGCCGTCGCCTCCTCCGCCACCGGGGCCAACCACCGTCTTGCTTCTCGTTCAACCGCCTCGACCAAACTCGCGGCTTTCGACCCCTTTTCCCGTGATCAGTCGCTGATCTCGCCCTCGCCGGACCGCCATGCGCGCCTCACGCCACTAGAACCTGCATCGCACTCCTATTGCTGCTCCATCTCCATCTTTCACCATGGACGACCTTGCCAGGGCCGAGTATCCCGGCCTTCTGGTGAGTCTCGTTCAGCGATATTCGTGCCCGACCGTCGGCCCAGACTGACCACGGGCGCTCCTCAGGCCACCATGATGCCCGGCCAAGCTGTCTTGACCCTCAGCGAACGGATCAAGCGCATCAACAGAATCAATCTCGAGATTGCCGACTGGCTTCAGGTAGCCTATTATTATCCACCGCCCCTTCTCGCACCAGATGCCTGACTTTGGCCCACAGGAGCGTCGTCGCGTCGAGGAGCAGTATGCCCTCGGCCTGCGCAGGCTCGCCCAGCATAGAGTCCCCAACTCTAACTCGGAATTAGGGTGCGCTCGCCCGCGTCGCCCGCTCTGATTCGACTTCGCTGACCCAACTCTAGAGTCTTTCACGCCCCTTGGATGCGAATCCTCGAGTCGGTCGATCGCATCGCAAAGTCGCACCACCTGTTCGCCGAGCGCATCGAAAAGGATGTCGAATACCCCTTGCGAGCCTACCAGCAGCGCCGCGACTATCAAAATATGCACAACATCTCCTCCAACCTCGCCGTCTTGGCCAGGGACCTCGACGATGCCCAGGACAAGGCGGAAAAGCTTAACAGGAGGGGCGGCAAGGCCAACTCTCAAAAAGTCGAAGCCGCCACCACCAGGCTCGAGTCGGCCGCTCAGCAGTGGGAGTCCCAGGCCCCGTTCGTCTTCGAGACGCTGCAGGTCGTCGACGAGTCGCGCGTCAACCAGCTCCGTGACCTCCTGACGCAGTATCAGACGCAGGAGGCCTCCCAGGCCCAGCGCGCTCAGGACAATGCCGTCGAAGCCTTGGCTGCCATGCTCGAGATAAGCACTGACAAGGAAATCAAAGACTTTGCAAGACGAGCGGCCGAAAACAAGCTGCCGCTGCCTTCGCAACCGATGCACTCGTCACACCCCAACCCTGTTCGCTCCGTCACGAGACGCTTGTCCATGGCTGCAGCGCCTCTTCACCGGCCACTCACCGCGTCTGCGCCGCCGCCGCCACCACCACCACCGCCTCCAGTCGTCGCACCGGCTGGACATCCGACCGGAGCGCCGGCTGCCGCACCGACCGCCGCGACGGCTGGCTCGACGACCGGCGCAGCCTCGTTGGGACCTCCGCCGGCGGGCGCCAACCCCCCTCCGCCTCCCGCCGAGGACGGCGTTAGCGACCACGATTCCTTCCCAGCTGACGCCAAGCCAGGTAAGCAGTCCTTCGCCGACGTCTTGTGGCCTGTAGCGCTGACCGTCTCGCAGAATCCAAACTGCGACGCCTCGGGACCATGTTCGGGAACCGACGGCGGCAGAGCGTCTACGGGGGTGGTTCCGGCCCCATCACGCCTCAGAGGACGGGCCCAGCCGCCTTTGGGCGCTCGACCACCTCCCACAGCCGAGGCGTCTCTCCGAGGCCGTCGATGAGCAATCTTCACCAGGACCACGGCCGACTGTCCGCCCTCGACGAGATGCCAAACCGGCTCGAACATGACGCGCCAGCCACAGACGACAGCGGGCCTCCCCACGCGGGAACAAACGGGGTGTCGGCCGGTGGTGAAAATCCGCCGCACCTCTCCGCGACCGGCGCCGCTGCCGACCTCGTTGGCATGAACGGGACCCACGACGTGGATGTGGCGGCCGTACCTCCACCGCCCGGCCCGCCTCCGGGACAGCAGGCGGCTGAAGGGGGGCCTTTGTCGCCGGCCCAGGACCTCGAGGGCTACACCGTGCGGGCGCCCATGAACGATCCCATCTCCGAGGCTCAGCGGGAGGCTGCTGGCGAGGATGCCGATCAGCTCCTCAAACTCAACATCCAGAACAAGCCCATCGATGAAGAAGACCCCGAGGCCAAGCAGGCTGCCCTATCCAGCGTCGCCAACACGCTCAAGGCCGGGACGGCGACCCGCCGCTCCAGCACCTTCCGGGGACGCCGCGATATCCGCAACACCATCTACCTCCCGACCCCTACATCGAGCATACGCGAGAGCCAATCCGACGGAGCGATGCCGTCCATCACGGGCTCACCCCCCCTGACGTCTTCTTCCTTCTCCCGCCCGACGCCCGTGGCGGCACTGGCGTCGGAAACCAGCGTCGCCGGCACGTCCGACTCGCAGTCGGTGCGGTCCGGCAACTCGCTGGGCAGCATGGGTCATGTCAGGCATCCCGACATGACCGGCCCGGGCCTTCACGGCTCCGTCATCGAGACCGTCTCTGCCGTGTTTGAGGACGGAGAGGTCAAGAGCGCAGCCATCACGGGCGAGATTGCCTTTGTGAATAACGTTTCTCAGGCAGGCGGAAAGAGTATGTTCTCTGTTCCTCTTCACGAGCTGCCAAGGCTAACAGGGCGAGAAGCACACGAGACAATACGGATCAAGACGGTCCCGAGACTCGAGCGCCTCGGCCCCAACCGCATCTTCGTCCAGAACTCATCGGCAGAGCAGCCGCAACAGTTTGTGCTCGACGTCTCTCCCCTGGCAAGGACGATGACGGCCTTCTCGTACCGCGTCTGCTCCGGCGAGTCTGATTCCCCTGACCTCGGCTCGCGCGTGCCGCTGCTGCTGAAGCCGGCGTGGAAGCCACAGGGCGAGAAGCTGGGACTCCTTCTGCAGTACCAACTCAACCCATCGGCGCAGCTGTCGGGCTCCCTGACGCTCCACAATGTCGTCTTCGTCGTCACGTACGAGGGGAACGCGACGACGGCGCAGACGAAGCCCGGCGGGACGCACCTGCGGGACAAGCATCTGGTCTACTGCCGCCTGGGCGACGTGACGCTTACGAGCAGCGTGCAGAAGATGGTGTGTCTCATCGTCGGGGCCGACGGCGTAGCCCCGACGCCCGGCCACGTCGAGGCCCGATGGGAGTGTGTCACTGCTGGAACCGATGCCGTGGGGAGCGGCATCTCAATCTCGAGGCTGGAGGAGGATGGCGAGAAGAGCGCGGCGGCGACCGAGGACGATCCATTCGCTGATCATGGCCTTGCCGCGGGCCAGAGCTGGGTGGACGTGCCGCTACAGAGGAGGCTCATCAGCGGCAAGTACGAGGGCAAATGAGCGGTACAACTTGGGGCGTTGAGCGGCCGGATTTCTCCGGCTGTCGACAACATTTTCTCGACTGTGGGCTCGTCTCGAAATCCCTTGCCTCGAGACGGAATTGCTCGTCTGTCGATGGGGCTGTCGAGGTCAGTGCTTCAGACGACAACGACGACGACGACGACGACGACATAGCCAAAGGTGTGCAGAATTGCGGAAGCGAGGAACATTCGGTGCGTGGACTCTGGGGACGGCAATTTGGCTTATGGACAGCGGCGGAAGAAGGAAAAAAAAAAAGGATGGGGTTTTTCTTGTCAATAATTGTGTATCATCAGATATATAGTTATATATCCGTCACTTAGTTGTGTACACAGACGAGGACACGAGGAGAGGGGAGTTAGAGACAGAGACGGGAAAAAGAGAGAGACAAAGAGAGAGAGAGAGAGAGAGAGAGAGAGAGAGAGAGAGAGAGAGAGAGAGAGAGAGAGACAGAGAGAAAGAGAGAGAGACAGAGAGAAAGAGAGGGAGAGAGAGACAGAGAGAGATGGCGATATCCTGTTGTATGTTGTATGGATTGAATATGAGAAGATCATGTACATGCGTATCCGCTTTTATACAGCCTACCGCTGTCTTTCAACTGTACCAACCCCTTTTACGTAGGAACTGGTTTGCCTTCTCTGGCCCCCCTTCCGACCCCTTCCTTTTCGTTGATGTGAACAAAAGAAAAGGGTGAAGCTTGCCTTCTCGTAAAGAGGTGAAGATGGTTAGATGGGGATCTAAGTCTTCGCTCCCTTGCCCCCTCCGGCGCGCCACTTGGCAAACTTGTCTCCTAGATAGCGCCAGGAGCGTCGCCAGCCGCCCATCAATAGGCCCTTGACGCTCTGGGTGGTGCTGGGCCAGTTGACCGTCTGCCTGATGACCTGGCGGACGACGCGATGGAGACGACGAGCATCATCCGAGGCGATACGGCGGTCAAAGGGCCCGCCCTGGAAGCTATCGGTAGGAGCCTGAGCGTCGTCGTCGGCAGCCTCGTCCACCGCGACGCCGAGCTCTCTTCTGTAGCGGAGGTAGAGCCGCGAGCGGAAGCGATTGGGCAGGCGACGAACCATGTTGGCGCGACGAGCCGGGTCCATGTCCTGACGCAGACGGGTATCGGCACCGGTATCGAGGAGCCAGTTCTCGTCGTCGAAGCGGACGGGGCCTTGTAGGTAGGTGACGTTGGGGAGGGTGCGGACGAGAGGCGCGTACAGACGACGGAAGTGGACGACGTTGTGACTGACCATGTTTGCGATCTTGGACCGGTCCTCGGTCGGTAGGGCCATGCGAGGGTCGCCCAGGTAGCTGAGGCCCGCGATGGTACCGTACAGCTGCGCTTCGTCGAACTCGGCGGGTAGGAGGAGGAGGGCGGTGCGAAGAGCGGCGATGAGGTTATGCTGGTTGGCGAGACGGACGCGCGGATGATCGCGGAGGATCTTGACGGGTTTCTGCAGACGGCCCGCAAGGTAGAGGTTATGCCAAGTGGAAAGGTCGTCGACGAGATTATCGATGCTGGTGACGCCGTACTTGATTAGCATGCCGTTGATATCGACGTACGGATTAAAGTAGACGCCGGCTCCCCATCGCTGGACGCGCGAGACGAAGCTGGAGCCGAGGGAAGCGACGGCAGAGTAATGATTGCGATGCTGGCGCATGTTGACGGAGTGCCAGTGTTGGGTATGGCTGACGCCGAAGATGAAGTCGATCATGCGCGGGGAGGAGCCCTGAGCGCGGGCGAGGGCCTCTGGCGGGCGGGAATGGATGTTGCGGAAAGGTTGATGCTGTTGATTATCGGACGAGGCTTGCTGGGGGAAGACGCCGGAGCCGTAGGCAAAGCAGTAGACGATGGGCGCGTTGAACTGGCGGAGCATCAGCCGGAGGGCTTCTTTGAGCTCGTGGTTGATGATCATGTGCTGGTTGATGCCGAAGAGGCGGTGGGGGAGCTCGTCGAAGGTGCCGATGGCGAAGTCGACCGAGTCTTCCCAGGTGCCGTCGTAGAGGCTGTCAGAGGTGGCTGGGGCGTGTGAGGAAGATGACGAGGGGGTGGAAGAAGGGGACGAGGATGAAGACGCGGAAGAAGAGGACGAAGGAGAGGACGACGGAGAGGACGACGAAGATGACGAAGACGACGACGACGATGAATATCGAAAGAGAGGCATCGGCCGCCGTTGCCGAGCCGCGCAGGCGACGGTCTCAACGGAGCGACGCGTCACGGCCGAGGCCATAAACGAAGCCGCGGCAACCTGTTTTTGGCGCCCACGTCAGCAGAAGAGCTTGAGAGGGCAGAAAAAAATAAAAATATAAAATAAAAAGGAAAAGAGTTCCTCACCGGCAAGCGAACGACGGCCATGACGGCACGCGAGCGGCAGACATGCGCAAGCAAAGGACGAGGCGAAGCGGTTGAAGCGTGATGCTAGGCCGGTTCAAGGAGAGGAAGCGTTTGACGTGACGAGGGAGGAGGGTTCAGAAGCTGACAACGAGCTATGAATAGATGAGTAGATGAGTCTAGAGAAGAGAAAATGATGGAAAAAGAACCAACAGTTGTTGCCGGTAAAAGGAAAGGAATAGAATCGCTTCCGGCAGAATTGGACTCTCTCGCACGTGGCGGGCCCTTTTTCGGTGCCGGCATCTCTCCGGTCCGGCCTCGCGGCTCCTGGGTAGGCTCCCAGGTCAGGTCAGTGAGGGCAGGCTTCGGGCTATAGGCTATAAGCAAACAAAAAGGCTCCCCGTGAGCCATCAGCAGCTACCCACTGCTACTGCTACTACTAGACGGTAGTAGTAGTTGATGGCACGCTGACTGCTACCTACTGTTTGAGTTTGGTTTGGACGGCGTTGCGGCTCGGCCCGATGTCACGTGACATGCTCGAGCCATCGCGAGGCGAGGCCCGTAGAATGGACGCGTCTCCTCCGAAGAAGCTTCAGGAGGGCCTCAGGCGAGGAGACGACAATAAGCAGGCAATAGGGGGCCAAAAAAAAAAAAATGTTCAGCCGCTCACCGCAAGAGACTGATGCCCACGCGTCTCCCACCGACAGGATGCAAGCTTCCCCTTCTGTTCGGCCAATGAGCCCCGTCAGTCGATTCTCGAAAGAGAGCTCGCCTTTGCCCGCCGCTCACCTCGCCGCAGCAGACACCCTCACCGAGGCCAATATCGCGTCAGAGTTACGCTGCCGAAGCCGTCCGTCCGGGCTCGCGCGAGAGCTTCAAAGAAAACATGGCGCCCATCGACGCCGACGAGTACGAAAAATACAGAAAGGAGGTCGAGGCCCTCAAAGCCGAGATCGGAACTCTCCAATACCGCATGCACACGGCCGAGCAGGAAAAGGAAATTGTCCTCTCCCAGCAGGCAAGCCGTGTTGAGCAGGCACGTCGCCGCGAGCAGGACGAGGCGCAGCGAAGACAGGCCGCCGAGGCGCAGAGCGTTGCTGCCGCCGAGCAGCTGGTGTCGCTCAAGAAGGACGCCGACGCGCTCAGGGAGACGACCGAGGCGCAGACGCGGGCGCTGGAGCGCAAAGCCCGCGAGGCGAGAGACGAGGCCGTCCTCCTCCGCGAGCAGCTCGAAGACCTGTCTGCCGTCAAAGACGAGGCCGCCCGCATCGCCGACAGGAGGACCAGCGACTTGCAGATGCAGCTCGCCGCCATGAACAATGTCGCGCAGGAGCTCGAAAAAGCCAACCAGGAGGCAGATCAGGCCCTTCAGCAGGTCCGCGCCCGACTGGCCGACAGAGACAGCCATGTTGCCGAGCTCGAGGCAGACGTGCTACGGCTCAAGGCCCGTAGCGGCGATGCCGAAACCATGGACATGATCCGAAAGGAGCTTTCCGAGCAGGTCCAGCATATACGTACGCTCGAGGCGACCGTGGGCGGCCAGTCGGCCGAGCTCAAGCACCTGCGGCCCTACAAGAAGACGGTCCAGGTGATGGAGGAGGAGAAGCGCACGCTACAGCGCAGGCTAGAGTCGGCCGCCATGCTCGAAGCCGAACTCGCCGAGGCGCGCCTCCAGCGACAGAGACTGCAAGACGAGCGTCTCGCCTGGACCTCGTACCTCGAGAGCGCGTCGACGGCCGGAAGCGACGAATTCGACAGCCCCGCGTCCATGGCCCGCGCCCTCGTACAGGAGCGGCTGACGACGGCTTCGTACGTCGACCAGCTGGGCGCCCTACGAGCCGATCTGGCCGCTCAGGAGGGCGCGGTGCAGGCCCTGATGGACGAGCGGCAGCAGCTCAAGCAACGGCTCGACGCGGCTCGGGCCTCTGCCGGCGTTGCGTCGACGGACAAGGCGCGGATGCGACTGGATCGTCAGCGAGAGTTGGCTCTCAAGGAGGTCGAGTATCTGCGCGCACAGCTCAGGGCGGTCGACGACGAGGATCATACCATGCAGCCGGAGCGATACGACGAGACGCGAGCGGTACGCATCCAGGAGCTCGAGGCGCTCGTCGACGGATACAAGATCGAGGTGCAGGCCCTTCACGCCGAGCTGCTAGCCAAGTCGTCGTCGTCGTCGACAAGCGGAACGAAGCGGCCTCACGAAGCCGACGACAGCCGAGGCGGTGACGACGGATCAGACCAGGTGCCGCTCGGGCAGCTGAGGCGCAAGAACCGCCGACTCCAGGAAGAGCTGGCCCAGGCGCAGACTCGGGCCGCTCTACTGGACAAGGACCTGGCAAGCTGTCGAGAGCAACTCACAGCAGCCCGACAACAAAGCCAAACCCGCGTTCTCACCCTCCGCTCCAACCCAACCTCGGACCACGAAGCCATCCAACGCAGCACCGTGGAAGCCCTCAAGCGGGCCAACGCCGATCTCCTCACCGCGCTCCGCAACAAGCACGACGCGGAACCCACCACGGCCACGATCCCGACCTCTGTCCTCAACGCCATGGAGCGAGAACTATCAGCCGCCAAAGCGGAAACGGCATCAGCGCAAAAATCCGCCCGACGACTCAAAGAGGTCTGGGCCGCCAAATCGCTCGAATTCAAGGAAGCCATCTTCTCGACGCTAGGCTGGACCGTGACCTTTATCCCCAACGGGAAGATGCGCGTCGAGAGCACCTTTTTCCCCTCCCTCACGGACGAGCACGAGAATTCCATCGTCTTTGATGGTGAGCGTGGCACCATGAAGGTTGGCGGCGGGCCCAGGAGTTGCTTTGCTGTGAGGATTGCCGACCAGATCGGCTTTTGGGTCCGTGAGAAGGGTTGTATCCCCGGCTTTTTGGCTGCCTTGACCTTGGAGTTTTATGAGGAGCATTCGAAGGCGTCGAGGGGTTGATATTCCCTTTTTTTTTTAATTTGTCTCTCTCTCTCTCTTGGTCATCTTTTGCCGACCGAGGCTGTCATTTCCACCCAAGGATTGAGGCAGGCTGCGATGATGATGCCTCGGCTGTTGTTCACTGCACTACGTCATTAGTCATTCTCCCCCGAAACGCCGAACCAATCTTTTTCTTCTCTTCCCGCGTTCCCCCCCCCGTTTCTTCTCTACCCTGAATCCGGTCACGCTCGTCAGCCTTTGCATCAGCGGCGTTCCTTTGCTTCCTAGCTGAAGCAGTAATCGCGGCCGCCGGAAAGTGTACCCCTACCGGCCTCGGACGCAATACTTCTCTTCGGTCTATCCTCCACCCTCCCACAAATGGCAGCCGGAACGACAAGCATAGCGACGAAGGCGGCGATGATCCCGGTAGCAGACGCGGCGCCCCGTGCTACGCCCTATAGCCCGTCGCATCGACATCCCGTCTTCTTCACTGACCGGCTGCGGAGGAGTCCGGGCAAACAGGCTGGTGCGCAGAGCCCCGTTGCGCTGGGATATGGCTATCGTGTTGAGGCGGCCAAGTTATGACGGGTGGGAGAGTTGCGCGATTCAGTGCCGGCTTGAGGCGTGTGGGTGGAGGTGGAGGCTTCGGGCGTTGTGAATGTGGCAAAAGGACGGATTCCCATCGTTTGTACGAAGGTCGACTGCGTATGAGATTTACTGCATGATGACAGAGCCAGATTCCTCATTATTGCAGGTGCAGCCAACGTTGAAGAACATACGACGAACAATGCAAGGAGACGCTTCAGTATTCCATCTGCAGCCCAGAAGAGAGACCATATGCATGATAGGAGGGAGGAAGTGCATCAAAGGACCAGCCTGGTCGCATGCCGCCGGTCCGCCCAATCTCAAAGATGAAACGCCCAATCCCTCATGGGACCCCCCGATGGAGAACAAGACAAGACGGCAAGACGAGCATCAGTTCTTAACGGCAATGATTATGGCGACGATGATGAGGCACATGACCAACGCAATGAGCGCCATCAGCTTCACATTCTTCCACCACATCTCGCGCTTCAGGCCACGGCTCCTGACGCGGAACTCGCGGGAACTGCCACCGAGCCTGTCCGTCTTGTCGACCAGTAGATCGACCCTCTCGCCGCGCTCGAGCAGCGACTCAATATTGCGCGTCATGATGCCTCTGACGTCGTCAATCTCGCGCTTGGCATTGCCGATGGCGTCGTCGCGCCCGCCCGCCGTGGAGCCGTACTCGACCATGAGGCCCTTGAGGTCGACGTTGAAGGAGCCGGCGCCATAGTTGGGTAGGTCGGCGAAGTCGGTGGCGGCGACGGGGAAGGCCTCCAGGAAGCGCCGACGGATCTCTAGCAGGAAGCCAAACGGCACGCGACGGCCGAGCGAGGCGTCGGCGACGACGAGAAAGGTCAGACCACCTGCTGCGGGGTGAGACGGATATTCCGAGGGGGCCTCGGCCATGTAGTGAACTTGGTGCTGGCCGTGTGTGTAGGTTAGCTTCTGCGGCGTGGCATGCTCAATCTTTGGTAGGATGAGCGAGGCGAGCGATGAGGCTTGCGATGAGGCCGATGTGGTGCATTCCGACAGGATCGTTGTCTTGTGGGCGATGCAGGAGCTGTAGAGGAAGACGTCGTGGATGGAATAAGACGATGACTCGTCAGCGAAGGATCCAAGAGATACCTGAAAAAGGGGAAAGGGGATGGGAATCCGACTATAGGAGGGGAGTGGCGGGCGTGGATGACGACGCCATCGCGGGTCCCCGGCTAGGTTGGCTGTTTCTGTCGGGCTGCTATCTGAGGAGGCCGGTTCGAGGCCGGAAAATGGAGAGGCGTAAAGGTAGGACGATAAGCCGGAGCGCAGGCTGTTGGAAGGGAATCGTATGAATGATGCTGAGGCGTCTTTGCTGTGGTGACATGTTAAGAGGGAAGAGACAGAAAGAAACAGAGCGAGTCGCAGCAAGAACGTGACCAGTGACGGGTATAGGAGCATTGTGGCGCAGCACGGTTGTGGCGTTTTCGGTTGGGTGGAGAGGGGAGGTGGAGAGGGGAGGGGCTGTGTAGCGAAGTCGGTGACCGAATTGGGAAGTGCGTGGAAGCGATAAGAAGCTTCAACAGCTGCGATAAGGAAAAGAAAATTTAGAGTCAGGAAAAGTCGACGATAGTTGTGCCTTGTCTCATAACCGTCTCCCGCGGGGGAGATTGATTGACGGAGCAGGATACATCTTTGGCGAAGAGCAAGAGAAACAAAAAAAAAATAGGCGGAAAATGCCTATCTCTGCCCCTCGATTGCCTCCGTCATGAACTTTCGGGCGCCAACATGGACGAGGGTCGCCCCCCCGAGGCTGTGTCGGCGGCGCGCTCTATCGACGACGACTCATCTCCAACGCAAGACCGTTTTCCGCCGCGTTGAAGGCAAGTTATTCAAGTTCGACGCCAAAAGACCACTTAAAGCGGAGATGAAGCGTCGGGAGGAGACGAAGCGTCGGGAAATGGCCATATCCAAGCTTGAGCAGGTGGTGGAAGAAACTTACATTAGACTCTTTATGGAACTCAAGACGTCCCCGGTCATGCAACAGCAGTTTCGGAGGAGAGAGTTCGACAGGCGAATCCATCGAGTCAACGCCGCGATTGAGGATTGCTTCTTGCTCTACAAGAACAAGATCGGGCTCCGGCAACACAACCCGCTGTACCACAGACTACTGTATGCCTTCATGTACAAGAATCTCGACAATGAGATGCGGCAGATCATGATGTCGTCCATCTTCGCGGATAGAATCACGTCCGATGTCCAGGCCAACATGAAGAAGTTGACTGACTTTACGACGCCCTACGACTGGTTCCCCGCCACCCGGACCATGCAGCGCACCATCCACGTCCACGTCGGGCCCACCAACTCGGGCAAGACGTACCACGCGCTCAAGGCGCTCGAGAACTCCAAGTCGGGCGTCTACGCCGGTCCTCTGCGGCTGCTGGCCGTCGAGGTCTACGACCGGCTGCGGAACAAGGGCCACGCCTGCGCCCTCATCACGGGTGAGGAGGTGCGCATCCCCGACGACACGGATCGCTACTTTGTCAGCTCGACGGTGGAGATGGTGCCTCTCAACCAGCGCTTCGAAGTGGCCGTCATCGACGAGATTCAGATGTTGAGCGAAAAGGAGCGCGGCAACAGCTGGACCTCGGCCGTGCTCGGCGTCCAGGCCAAAGAGGTTCACCTCTGCGGCGAGGAGCGGACGGTGGATCTGATCAAGAACATGGTGGCCTACACGGGCGACAAGTGCGTCATCCACAAGTACGAGCGCCTCACGCCTCTCAGGGTTTCCGAGGCGGCCCTGGGCCTGTCCCTGAAGCGGCTTCAAAAGGGCGACGCCATCGTGGCCTTCAGCCGCTCTGTGCTGCTCGGCTTGCGCGTCAAGATAGAGAAGGCTACGGGTCGGCGGTGCGCCATCGTCTACGGCGGGATGCCGCCCGAGGTGCGCAAGCGGCAGGCCGAGCTGTTCAACACGCCGGACAACGGCTACGACGTCATCGTCGCCAGCGACGCCATCGGAATGGGCCTCAACCTGGCCATCAAGCGTGTCATCTTCCATACCAAGAACAAGTACGACGGCGACCGGCAGCGGGACCTCCATCCCTTCGAGGTGAAGCAGATCGCGGGGAGGGCCGGTCGGTACCGGAGTTCCATGCCCGACTCCGCCACGTCCGAAGACATCTGCGGCTACGTGACGACGATGAATTTCGAAGACCTGACCCATGTCAGGTCGTCCCTCAACGCCACCGCGCAGCCCATTCGCAAGGCCTTCATTGACGCGCCCGTGGGCGTCGTCGAACGGTTCGCGTCGTATTACCCTCCCGGCACGTCGCTGGCCTTTATCCTCTTGCAGATCAAGTCCATGTGCACCATGTCGCCGCTGTACGAACTCAACGTGGGCTCAGAGGTGCTCAAAATTGCCAACATACTGCACGATATCCCGCTCTCCATCGCGGACAAGATGACGTTTTGCTACATGCCGGCGGCGCTTCGTATTGCCGGCACCAGGGATATGTTGCGCGCCATGGCCAAGGTCGTGGCCTCGGGCGAGGGCGGCGATCTGCTTTCGATGCCCGAGGTGCCGCTAGAGTATCTGAACGAGTACGCAGGGGATGAGGCTGCGACCAACGACTACCTCGAGAGGCTGGAGTCGCTGCACGTCATACTCAACCAGTACGTCTGGCTATCATACCGTTACACCGGTCTCTTCCCGAGCCAGAAGACGGCGCTGTACGTGCGGGACCTGGTGGCGGAAAGAATCCTGGCAACGCTCGATAAGCGTACCTTCGACCCCGAGGAGCAGAAGAAAAAGGGCGAGAAGCGGGAGAGGAGGATCGCGAGACTGCGGGAAAAGCGGGCCACGCAAGTCAAGCAGCGCAAGCGCTTCTTTCCGGATGGGGAAGACGAGGAGCTGGGCATGGCCAAGACGCAGGCCGAAGCCGAGGCCGATCTCGATTTGGCTATCGAGGCGGCGGCGGATGCGTGGATGGAGGGGCAGCGTACCGCAGGCGAAGAGGAAGAGGCGAGCCTGCGGAATGATGAGGAGCCGGTCGTCGTGCCAGGGGATGATGAGGCGTGGGAAGAGGAGGACGACGGTGACGACGACGACGACGACGACAAGCTTGGCGTACGGGCCGAAGAGGAGTCTATGGCTGCCCAGGCTAGGGCTGATATCATCTCTGCGGGAAAGGGGGTCGATGGCCATGGCCAAGGAGAGTCTGACAGTCTGGAAGAGATTATAAGGGGGTTCAGAAAGGTCGAGGCGCCTGCCGGTCGCCCGAAGGGCAAGAGGCCTATGGCTCGCCCCAAGCCCAAGCCGCCTATAGGTAAGCGGAAGTCCAAGTCCAAGGCGTCGTCGAAGCGATGAAGTCGAAGGATGCAAAGAGCGTTGGGCAAGGACGGTTGGTTGTGTGAAAGTTGAAGACATTTTCCAAGGCATCATCACGGCTCTTTGTATTACTATATGGGGTTTCCCAATACAGTCAGTGAAGTTGGGTGAGTGAAGAAGATGGTTGAACGGGCATCACTTCCTAGTATGTGAGGCCATGCTACAGCGGCGATAGTCTCGTCGCTGGTGTTTTTGTGGGTCGGCGCGGTCGCGTTAGCATGGATGCATGTACCTGGACACCCGCGGAAATGCCTCGGCTCAAGCAGCCCAGCGTTGGTGCAACGTCGTAACCGTGACACGACACGTGACGACGCAGCTCTACAACCTCAACAAACCCTGCCTCCTCTTCGGTCCTCCTCCTCACCCTTCTTCTTCTCCTGCTCCTGCTCCTCCCCCCCCCCCCCTTTTCCTCTAGAGACGGACGGCATGAACCTTGTCCACCATTGACAGGGGAAAAAAAGGCTCTGATTTTCGACCATCTCGTCTCTCGTCGTGGATTGGTGACGCTTTCCCCCATCGGCAGCATCGAATCGACTCCTCATGGCACCAACCACGGCCACCACCACCTCCCCCTGAGAAAAAGAAGAAAGAAAGGGGGAAAGGAAAAAAAATGGATTGCGAAATGGCTCTCGACGACGGCGAATGGATGACAGCGCCACCGCATCAGGCGATACGCATGGCTCCCTACTCGCTGCAAGCGCCCAGTCCGCCTGCTCTCCCCGTACCGGTGCTGCCATGGCGAGCCAACGAGGCGGCGGCGGCGGCGGCGGCGGCTCCGGCTCAGATGCAGTTGACGCCATCGGTTGAGCGTGTCGATCCGACGCAGTTGACGGATGATGACTTGTTTGTCATAACCGGGGGAAAGACGCATGTCGCTGTCGATCGCGTCTTTTCCTGGCGCTATGAGGATAGGCGTAGGGCGCAGCCTATTCTCGACTTTCTGTACCTTGGTCCCATCAGTGTTGTACGTGATGATGACTTTTTGCGGCGAGAGGCTATTACCTTGATAGTAGTTGCGCGGGATGCTCGCATGGCCGATACGCGTCTCGTTAGTCTGGACGCCGCCACTTCTCGACATGATGTCGTCTCCTGCTTCGTCGATATCGAATATCCATCCGGAATGATCAACGCCTGGACGCACGCCATTCGTCTCATCAACCACCACATTCTCACCTTGCACCGGAGCCGTGGACCGGGTCAGCGGGGCAAGGTGCTCGTCTCGTGCGAGACGGGAAACGACCGCTCGGCCGCCATCGTCGTCGCCTACCTCATGGCCCTCTTCGGCATCGGCGTCGTGCCCGCCATCCAATTCACCAGCGTACAACGCTTCTGCTGCTGCTTTGACGAGGACATCAAGCGACTCCTGCTGACCTGGTGCGACATCCTCAAGGCTCGTCGCCTCGTCGCCTGTCAGTCCCTGCCTCGTGATGCCTGGCAGCAGCAGCAGCAGCAACA